>CAEGAF010134440.1:0-32913 GCA_903067075.1 Micropoecilia bifurca | reverse complement strand
ACTCAAGTAACATTTCAGTCAGTGACTTGGACTTTTACCAAAGTCATATTTTGGAGAGGAACCTATACTTTTACTTGACTCTAAGATTTCAGTACTTTATACAACACTGGTAAAAACCTCCAAAATTCAATGTCTCAAAAAATTATAATATCACATTACACATATTAAATAACTGATGTTTTAATCACCTCAGTGAAAGTAGGCACATTTCTATGTGCTCAATAATTGGTTTGGATCTTCTAATTATACTTTTATCTCTTTATGATATGACTACCGAATAATCATTCCAGGCCAGTAGATAGCAATCACTACTTGCCGATGAGGCCTGGGGTCATGTTTTGAATGACATAGTTTTCTAAAATCACCTTTTTTTGCCTTTAATGAGAATTTTCTCCAGATAACACATCTCTCCCTCGACAAGAGATTCACGATAAATCATTGCTTGCCATTGAGTATCATTTTGAAATCACGATTGAAGGTGAAAATGACAATAATTTATGCATTGTTATGTAAACTAGCCATCAAATAAAGCATAAACAGAAAACAAAAAAAATATTTAGAATAACAGATGAAATCATGCTGTTCCATTTTATGTGCATGGCATGACCTGATCAATGACTGATGTTTGACTCATCTCGAGCTGATTCAGCATGCGTACCTCTTCGGACACTGAGCTTTATTTGGGGTTTTCCTCCTCTTCCAAACGTTCCTTTACATATGTTTTTACTTTCATCTTGTTGATGTCCTACTGTTCTAAAGCCAAGGACATGAACTGTGTTGAGTACCCAGCACAACATGGCATTGGGTTTTAGGTGTACACATGTCCATCGTTTCAGACTTCACGTACTACATTAAGTCATTGCTTACTCCAAATATGACCTTGTTTTGGTTAAGGTAATCCAGATATGTAGTTTTTATACCAAATTTGTAAAAAATGACACTTTTGTTGAGGACAAACACATCTTTGTGTGTAGTGTATGTATATAATGTGCTATTAATTTTCTGCCTACCCTTCATTGGTTTGAACATATAGCTTTGATTCTTTTGAGATGAGCTGTAGACGTGAAATAAGCACAAGCGGAAAATGTTTTGGATAGTCGTTACTTTTCTCCACAATACAGCTGTCAGGACACACCCTAAACATTTCTGATGTTTACACTCAGCAAAAGCAGTGATGAACTCTGAGATAAAAGTGGAACAGACACAGATTATCTCCCTGCAGTTTATAAATCCCATTCCTACAACGACCCTGAACACGCACTGATAACGTGTGCTAACTCTGCCACAGATTTTATTATATAATGGAAATGTAGGGCAGTATAGATATGGCATTTATATTATTGATTAATTTACTGGCAATAAATATTAACCTGCTATCCGTTATCCCTTTTAAAAACAGAAATCTGTATTGGATTATGTGGAGTTAGGCTTCAGTTCCTTATTTGGTTTTCATTGTGTACGAGATCTTTTAATTAGTTTTTACTTTAACTTGGAAGTAACTGATGATTATTGAACATTTTCCCATCAAAATCTTTATTAGTCTCGTTACGCTAACATCCCCAGTTAAACCTCTTCAAATATAAAAAAAACATAGCATCAAATGAGGAGAATAGGTTGGTGGTGGCAATTTCTATGTTAACAATTAAATTTTTCGAACAAAAGAATGTATTCACTTACCACACAGATCAACAAAATGTCATGGACATCTGAGTCAGAGTTGCAAACACAGCAGAAACTGAAGGTTTCACAGGATATCTGTGTGACTGGAAAAGACCTCACCCTGCTGAATGTATCTTGCCACAAATCTGCTTTGACTAGTTACATCCCAAAACAATAACCGTGGACCGTAATTTTGAGTCATTCCTGGTCCTACAGACCACATGGCGTTTTTTGGAGCCCATTGGGGGATATTGCTATGAGCTAAATTACACAGTAAAACCTTTTAATAAAGAAAACGGAGCCACTCCTTTTTGCAGTGGTGTGACAATAACATTATTTTGTTGCTGTCTGATACTGACTCACCAAAACTACTCCTCACAGTTAAATAAAACATCTTGCTTTGCGAGATGTTGTTGGTGACTTTTTTTTTTTTTTTTCTTTTCTGGTGTGATGGAGCCGTGTTGGTGAGAAAATGTTACAAGTCGCTGCTGCTCCTCCCCAAGTTAACCATTACACAGACCCACCCAAACAATTTTGGAGACAGTGGTTGTGTTTGGCTCTGCTCTGTAATTCTGAGGCGAGCATGACGTGTATGTTTACTTGCTGTGTGTTTGAGCAGCAGCTTGTGTGGGTGGTATTTAGGTTTTTCTGATATTTTTAGGGGAGACAGAGTTCCCTGGATAGAGTAGATCAGTGGTTCTTAACCTGGGTTCGATCGAACCCCCGGGGTTTGATGAGTCTGTCTCAGGGGTTCGGCCACGGAGGTAAAGACACACTTGTGTAAAGTCGTGATGATGCGCCTTGCTTTACCATCACTTGCTGCAGAGGATCACGTTACATTGCTTAGCCAATCAGAGCTGAGAAAGGAGCTCTGATTGAAAGAGCTCCTCTCTCAGCATGGATTTGAACTTGTGTATTTAATTACTTCAGCAAAGCTCACAGTTTTTACCAAATTGTGTAGCTTTCGGTGAACTTCTAAGTCGCATCTTTTCGGGGTTGCTACTGCCTCTAGTGGCGTGGGGTGGTAACACAACTAATATAATTACATTCCTAAATCAGTCTTTATTTTTTATTATTAATTTTTCATTCTCTTAAGAATGTAGAGCTAATTAAATGACCTAAACAAGACCTTAAAGTGGTTCCAGTTTCTCTCGATACCCAACCTGTTGAAACTGTGGCAAATTTTAAATACCTCGGGTTGATCCTGGACAGTCAGCTCAACTTTGCTGAAACCACTGACTGTATTTTGAAGAACTGTTCTCAGAGACTCTACCTTTTAAGAAGACTTGGTGATCTTGGGGTGACTCAACTAAACTCTAGTTGGGTCACCCCTATTTCTTGAATTTGGGGGTAAAAAAACCATATTTTATCAATACAGATGGGTTCAGTGAATGCGCATATGAAACTGGTGTGTTCGGTACCTCAAAAAAGGTTAAGAACCACTGGATTAGAAACACCAGGAATTATGTAAGTTTATGTGTTAACTTCTACAAGTCACTTTTTAACAACCAGACTTCACTTCTCTAGTCATAATGGCTGAACTTTTTGCCTGCTACACTGCTTCAGGTGGTAAAACCTCCAGTAGGTAAAAAAAATGCTTAAAACTTGATCTTAGCATAGCTTCTGTTTTTATGAGGCAAATCCTGGAATGCACATGGGAAGTGGTTAAAAAAGAGAAAACAGTCCAGCATTTTAGATTTAATGTTTTAGATTTAAATAATAAAGAAGTCTGGTTAAGACCTTATGCAGCCACATCAAGATTAAGTAATGTTCAATATTGACCATGGCATCATAATGTTTTTGTAATTATTTAGTTACTCAATCAATAGAACTATTTTATAGATTGCTGAGATGTTTGATAGTCTGTCTGGCACGGTTTTATGGAAAACAAAGACTGCAGCATAGAGAGTAGTTCACCCAGATACTATGGAAAATAATGAAATTCCTTGTTTTCAGGAAGCATAGAGATGTACAAAGCTATTTAAATAGGAATGTCGATGTGGAGATATGTATGGTTAATTAAGGCTGAGAGAACAAGAAAGAAAATCTTCAGCAGATAAGATGGATAAACAAAATACAGCAAAATTGATCTTTTCAGCTTAGACCTTCTGTTATGCATTATGCTGATTTGAAGGCATAGTTAAGGCAGTGATTTACTTTCTCTAGAATGCACATTGCACAAGTTGTGCACTATTCAACTAGTAATAGTTCAACTATCAGAATTAAAAATTAAACTTCCAACTCTTTTTAGTTTTTATCTATATTTTACGTTAGCAAAAATCAGTTTTAGGTTGTTGTGTGTCGGTGACTCCGTTCCTCATGTGTAGTGAGGGGAAAAAAAGCAAAATTTTAAGTTCTGTTTTTGTAAAGAAAAATCTGTATCGGCAAGTCTCTTAATTTTCACAAATAAGATAAGATAAAAAAAAGTAAAAGGTTTTGTGTGTTAGTCTTTAAAGACATTCAAAGAATGCATGACTCAGCTTTATATGTAATCACTTTACACCCTCTGGTTCACCTCTTCATGCCTTTCTCAACCTCTCCCTTGTCCTCCGCCTGTTTGATCCTCCCATGTTTCCTGACTGGGATTTGGAGAGGGAAATCACAGGTCAGACAGTTTAATGAAACTTCCAGTCCCAGCTGGACAGACTGAAAAATGAGAGCGGATCCAGATTAATGCCAGATGTGCTATGCTAATTCTGCTTTACACACAGTCCAAAATCTCATCTTTCAGATAGGTTTAAATATGGAATACCTTTAATCTGCTTCATTTTCCTGTATCTATAAATAGCAATTCTGGGAGATTATTTTGACTGATGATTTTCTAAGCTCAGGCCTGCGTGTCATTTAAATCCTCCTTAATCAGACTGCAACAGATGGGTCTCCCGCTCTGTTTCAAGCCTTCGCCTGATTAATTTCCTTTCTTTGCTTGTGTGCGTTCTCTCAAACCAAACTAGTTCTCAGAGGAATGAAGAAAGTTATAAACACTTGTCAACAGATGCTTATAAACTCAGATGTGACGGATTAATGTTTGTCTAGTGTGTCGTGTCTGCTGGGTGCAATAACTGATATCTCTATGACACACTGACTCTCTCAGTAGCATAAATATTCTCACAAATAATCACTTCTTGCTATTCTTCCACATAATGTATAAAGCATCACCAAAAAGAAACATCTCTGAGGGTCAGTTGCTCAAAGTCTTTCATATGATTGCGATACTCATCTCAGTGAGAATCAGTAAGCATTAGCCCACACACTGTGTGTTTGATGCTCATGTTTTATTTAATTGCTGATATCCGTTATCTGTAAAGGTGGAACAAATTCTAGCTGGAAGTAGGTTGATTAAGACAGCTTTAAAGTTATGAAACAATTAACTATTTTAGGTCATTTTTCTGGTTCTGCAATAGCATACATTGATAAATGCCAGTTTCATCATATATAACATGCAAAACTATAAAATGGGAAGTGCATTCATGAACATATCAGGGATTATCTTCTCCATTTCTTTTTTACATATTGTGCCCGTTGGTAAAGTTTAGATGCATCTGTCCAAACAATTGGAAACTGGAAGTGACTTCCCTTAATTTTCTATTTTAAAGGAACAGTAAAGCTTGTTCCTTTAAAACAGGAACAAGAGTCATTGTAACCAGACTCTAGTGATTACCTTTCTCTGCTTGCTCTAACTGATGCTGAAAGTGGCTATCTTTGACTTTTTACTTTCTACAGAACAGCCACGTTGATAGCACAACGTGGCTGTTCTGATTTTTCAGTTTCTCACTGATTGGTCAAATCTCGCAGTTGTGGTGAAAAGCTTATTTCTCAGTTCATCTCTTTTTTTTGTTAATTTGTTCTGTTCTATTTAGAATCTAAAGCAAAACAATCCTGGTCTTTCAACTGAAATCTAAGTTAAAAGAGCGTGAAACAAATTTTGTTATTAAAGCAGATCACCGCTGATTTAAATGTATTTTCTTGGCACCTGGTAACAGCCAATATTCCCAAAAGACAAGTCCACTTTAGCCCATTGATCACACAAAGAAAACTGACTACATAGAGAGAGAGAAAAAATATTCCTGTGGTTACTTTTATTTATTATGTTTCTGAACACAGAATTTCAACACTTTGTCTTCAATATTCTGCTGAAGCATCTTATCACTGAGAGCAGGCTCGGTCACCTCCTCTACTTATGCACTGGGATCTGAGATATGTCCCTCCTCTCGTGTAAAGCGTTGTCCACAGTCCAGCAGAAGCTATTACGCATAAGGCTTAAGTGGGCAGCTCATTGTGTTGGCTCACACAGGAGGAGATGGAGGACCCCTGTCAGACAAAGACCTCCGTTTGACACATAAACAATGGAGCTGGCACACAGCAGCCTTCAGCCTGGGGAGAGGAATGGCACAATGGGTCTGTTTCTGCTGCAGCACGGAGGAAGAGTTTGCCTGTTGCTTTGTCATTATAATTCAGAGTTGTGTTGAGATAGAGAATATGAAATGTGTTCATCTTATTGTCTCATACGGAACAAATTTCCCTGAATGTATTCAAAACAAGTGCATATTTTATAGGTTTGTCGGCGTCATACAATTTGTGTAAGAGGTCACGTCTGACCCGCTGTAGGTTTACAGGATCGGAGACCTGATGAGGCTTGATTATTGTTCTACAAATCACTTTCGGATAATCGTGTTCTGTTCAATTTAAAAGGATAAAGGACTGTTACGTCTTCAGCATTGTGAATTTAACTGCTTCTACATGGAGATATGCTTCCAGAGTTCCTCAAGAGGCTGGAAAACTCTGGAATTTGATTGAAAGCAGTTTATTTTTGGTCTGGAAAGTATAAAAATATATTAAACATCCATCAGTCCATGCTTTTACTGGTGATTTATCCATCTATCTGTTTTCTGATTAGCAATTAATCTGTCCATTATCCATCAATCTATTCAATATCCATCTCTCCTCCCTCCCTTAAAATCTTGAACAACAAGATTTTAAGGGAGGGTGTCACCTTCACCCTACAAAAACAAGGATGTGCTCTGAGCTAATCTTACTGATTTACTGTATGCGGTCTGTTTCCTGTCTATTGCTTCTTGTTTTTGTTATTTTTGTTTTCAAATGTAGAATCAAGCAAAGTGTGAAACCAAAAGGAGTAAAAATAAAATAAACATAACCGGTTGCAAAAGCCGAGACTTGTATGGTAAGAACCTGTGACTAATTAGCTCCATGGCCTTGTGGTAACAGTCTCATACACAGTGATGTGATTAATTTAGCTTGATGTTTGAGGACCTGAATGATGCCAAATCTGCTCATTGCAGCAACATCAGATCATAAAGAGCTAGATCTTTTCATTTAGTACTTGAGTCAGCATTTTGGTTTTCGGGAAAAAAAGAAGCCCATCTTTTTTGGGAAACAAACAGTCATGATCCATTTAGTTTGTCTGGAACTTCTTAACTCACAAAAGCTTTACACTGAGCTATTAAGAATGTCTTAAAAATAATGATCTTTTGGCCGTCTTTGCAAGGCACCAGCAGAGGTTTGGCAGCTGTGAAGAAAGGCACCATTCTTCTGTGGAGAGAAGCGGGGATGCTAGCAGCGCTCGGACAGGAAGGAAGTCAGCCTGGCAGCCTCATGTTGGGAGAAATGTAGGAATAGAAAGGTTGCATGAGTCTGGGAGTGAAGAGCCCGCACAGATGGAGGCAGAAAGTGAGACAGGAAAGTGTATAAATATCTACGTATGGTACGTCGGCAGGATGTGAGCAAGGTGCGAAAAAAAAACCCTAAGACATATATCTGTTATGGAAATACTTTCTCAATAGCTCATCATAGCTCATCATTTATAAAGTAATAATTTAGTATTAAAAATATACTTCATCTGAATTTTGAACTAGCTTTGAGGCTACATTTTTTTCACTTATTCATCAAACAGGAAATGGACGTATGACTCAAGACCATAATATCAAATTTAAATTTTTATCATTTTTATTTTGTAGGCACTCTTCTTCTTGAGTCAGCAATCTTCCCATTGAATATAGGCCAAGACATGTCCGTGCCTTAACCTTTCTGTATTTAAAATAAATCCTTGTTAAATTAACAAAAATAAATCAAATAAAATCTATTTAATGATTCATTTGTCACTTACTGTATTAACTTTCTGAAGTAGGACGAATCACAAGTGAGAGCCCATCATGCTGACATTGTCAGAAGTGCTGCTTTCGATGTTCCATTTAAGAACATTTCTGATATGCTATTGCTGCTATTTAAATGTATAAGTAGAAAGGATACATAGCTCCTTATTTGTGTGCTTAAAGCAAATATTAATTTTTAGTAACATATAAATGTCTTTTATTCCCTTGAGGTTTGAGAAGGGGAGGATCTACTCCTACATCGGTGAGGTGGTGGTGTCAGTAAACCCATACCGTGCCATGAACATCTACAGCCGGGACACCATAGAGCAGTACAAAGGTCGTGAACTATACGAGAGGCCGCCACACCTCTTCGCCATCGCCGATGCTGCGTACAAAGCCATGAAGAGGAGGAACAAAGACACTTGTATTGTCATCTCAGGTACAATGAGAAGTTCATGAATCACAAAAACACTTTTTTTTCCCTTTCATTTAAATTTCACATGATTACTTTAAAATATGTTTATGTTTTTGTTTGCATTTATTGCAACACTTTTGACTGTTTCTCAGGTTAATATTCTGCTTGGCCATTAGCAATGATAAGGAGAATAAAGCACCACTCTGTGGACAAAGAAGGAACTGAGAAACTTTAAATCTTAAACTGGTTGGAAGATTTACAGAACAAGAAGTATGATGCATTGACATGTGTTGTTCTGAATGAAGTAAAAAAAAATACTAAAAAGAAACCCAAAAGTAACTAAATGACTGATGTGCACTGAAACTGTTTCAACATTATCACTAGTTCAAGTCTTGCTGTTCGATTTGCAAGCCGTGCAAACCAGTGCAGGGACATCAATGCCATAATGCCATCAATGCCATATTTATCTTTCTTTTTATTGCAGGGGAAAGTGGTGCAGGAAAAACCGAGGCCAGCAAGTACATAATGCAATACATAGCTGCTATTACCAACCCTAATCAGAGGGCGGAAGTTGAAAGGTGAGCTGAGTTTTGGGAGAAAATATGGATTTTGTTTTGTTGGATTACTCTCTTGCTTTGATTCTAGTTGTGGAAACCAGTCAGACATGTTCAGTAGGAATAAATTTGGCTTCAGTCAACCAATTGCTTTAATTGTTTTCAATGAGCCGTCATCTTCTTGGAATGCTCACCACCTTACATCAAGGCTCTTGCATCATAGTCAGATAAAGTTACAGCCCAGCAAGGTGTTGTCATTGTCTCAGGTAACTGAGCAGCTGGTGTTTGCCTTTAGAGCACTAAATGATGTTATTGCTCCACAGTACAGAACAATCAGTTACGCCATAGGGTGTACTTAACCTGGACTGATATAAAGGAGATAAGTAGAGCTTTTTGCAAAGCAAACAAAACGCAGGTAGGAGGCTGAAAGGTAAACGTCGCAGATTAAATATTGGAAAATACGACGTGCTGGTAATAGACTGAGGAAGCATAGCTTCATGTTGGGGGGGTTTGTTGGTCCCTTTTTCCAGCCAAAATAACAATCAAGGTTTGGATTCCACTAAAACCCTAAAGGTCCATTGTGGTGTCTGACCCAAAGATTTTAGTAGCCAACACCTCCAACTCATTGTTGTTCTCCCTAAAACATTACAGAAGAATTTTTGCTTTATCACATTATCCTATTGAGAGGCCACAGGATGAAAAGGTCACATGCTTTGCCACAATACTTAAGTAGAAAGTAAATGTCAAAGAAACATCTACATAGTTAGTGGGACTCCAGGTTTTCAGTTCTGAATAATGTAATGCAAACACTGTTGTTAGATGGATGACCACAGATGCAGTGTTTCATACATTTTGGGTCTAGACCGCTGTGTTTTTGAACACTGTGCACTGGTGATATAAAGATGTTACTGATGATGTTTGAATCATTTTTCCCCCCCTCTGTGCCACCTTCCCGTTTCACAGAGTAAAAAACATGCTGCTGAAATCCAACTGTGTCCTGGAGGCCTTTGGAAACGCCAAAACCAACCGTAATGACAACTCCAGCCGCTTTGGCAAATACATGGACATCAACTTTGACTTCAAAGGAGATCCCATCGGGGGCCACATCAACAACTACCTACTGGAGAAGGTGGGGTGGTAGGATATCAAAATGGGACACCTTGGGATGGGATAAAAAGATTTGTTAAAACCAAATGTCAAATCATGTCAATTGCATTTAGGTCTGAGCTTTGACTGAGCCGTTCTGATATATGAATTTAAGTTGATACAAGTCATTCAGTTTTAGCTTTGGCTTCTTGTTTAGGGTTCTTCTCCTGGAGGAAGATACATCATCACTCCAGTTTCAAGTCTTTTGTGTTCTTGAACAGTCAGACAGCCACTCCATCATTTCCCCATTGAACTTGTCCACGATTAAGAAAAGTATCCCCACATCATGATGCTGCAACTGCCATGTGTCATGTGTTTGCTTTCTAGAAAACTAAGTGTCCAGATCTGGGTTTTGTTATGGTTTATTTGGTCTCATTTAACCAGAGAAGCTTCTTCCCCATGTTCACTGTGTCCCCTGCATGGTGTGTGGTTCGGTCATACGGTATACAGATATAGATCTACACTACACACTGTGTGTGACTTCCTGTTTGTGACACTGGATTTTATTTAAAGCCATCAGAACATCCAAGGTTGCATACAAACACATGCCTCACTTTTTGATGATCATTCACATGAAATGCTTATAAAATATATCAAAGTTTGTGCTCTGAATGCTTTTCTACACATTCCAGACTATCTTTATGTTTAGCCTCAGTGATGAACAGGAAAACCATTGTTGAGTTCAATTTGTGATGTTGTGACTTAACCAAGCTGTGTTTTTTTTTCTTGCTACTGAAATAGTCCAGGGTAATTTTCCAGCAGGAAGGTGAGAGGAGCTTCCACTCATTCTACCAGGTAATATTTGTACACCTGTTTGGATTTGCATGAACTCTGTGTTCTGTTGCACAAGCTTCCTTGTGGGTTTTTGTATTCTTGGCTCTGCTTTGTTGCTCACATCTACATATTTTCTAACTGGGTGCAGGACCAGTCTGGCAACTGGTTTTACCACTACAATTACATGAGGTGTAGCATATCAAAAGGAAAGGCCCTAGAAAATTGTAGATGTGGTAAATAACCCCATGAAAATCATTTAAAGGGAAATTCGCTGTATTACCATTTACTGTAAACAGAACCTCAAAGGGCTTCTTTCAATATGGTAAGCACTAAAATCTGCATCACGAGTCAGTAAGAATCCTCTTGTCTCTATTTATAGGAGTATATAAAGTGATTCTTGTGGATGTTTGTGTTAGTTGTTCAGTTGTATCCACCGATTATTTAGTAATGAGACCCTTCTGCTTCATGCCCTTTATTCCCAAGAGTGACAAAATTTCAGTTCATTCAGTAATACTCCACTAAAAAATGTAATCAGAAGTTTTCTAACCAAAATATGCTTTTTTTCCCCCTTTTTTTAACTAGCTGCTGAAAGGAGGTCCGGATTCCCTCTTACGCTCTCTTCACATTCAAAAAGACCCAACGGCCTACAACTACATCAAAGTCGGAGGCCAGATTAAGGTATTTCAGACTTTTTGTTAAGATATGAATAATCTACAGCTTATCATACTTAAAACCGCATTTTTCCAAATTCTTCTTCTTATTTATTAATTCTTATCTTGTAGGGCATTAAAAGTAAATCTACATTTAAAGCTATATGTTTGGGTTTTAGGAGCAGAAATGTAAAGACCCTTCAGGCAGAGTTGCTGTACATAGAGCTCGATCCTTTTCCAGACCTATTTTTCAGATTTTTATTTTTCAGATCTGCTCTCTGTTGTTGAATGAGTCAAATGATTAAGAACAACATGCAACCAAAACACTGTGCAGCATCCAATTAGCTGATGTCATGCAGCACAACACACCCAAACAGCTGAGGTGCAGCTTTCCACTCTGCATCTAAGCAACGTGTGTTTTAATTTCCAGGACATCTGTAGTTTAATTAACAGCTGAACTAGAAACCCTGCCTTCAAAAATAAAACAAATAAATCACAACATTCAATGTGAAGATATTACAAATATTTGCTTCTCTGTTCAGGTTTATAGAAATAATAAATGTTGAATCAAGTACTCTTTGTTTATTGTTCTTTGAATCATTTAGTCAATGTGCCTGAAGCATGTTATTATTTTTTTTAATCTCTCTGCAGTCTGGCATCAATGACAGCGCTGATTTCAAAGCTGTAGCCGACGCCATGAAAGTAATTGGGTTCACAGTTGACGAGATTCAGACTGTTTACAAGATCCTGGCCACCATCCTGCATCTGGTAATACACAGAAAACCTCAATCCTCTTCATTTTAGTTGGCAAGATTTTTCCTTTTGCTGTCTTTGCTAAAATAAACAACAAAAAAACCTGGAAAGGGCAGATTTAATTTCAGTTATACTGCTTAATCGCACCTAGAAACATTCTCCTTAAAGGTTGAGTGCTGGACTTTCCTTTTATAAATGTCAGACTTTGGCATTATAAGAATAAAAGACTCATTATGTTTGTTATCTTGCCCAGCAAATGATGATAAAAGTTGCCAACATAACACTGTGCCCCTTATTATGGGAATATTTTTCCCCTAACCTCCCAAATGAAAGACTCGCAAAACAGTTGAAAACATAAACGCTTAATAATTAGTACAAATGTTGTCCTGCTACTTCAGATGCCAAGAAACTCAAATTTGCTGAAGCAGTATTGGTACGCTAGACACCAAGAAATACAAAATATAATATAGTTTTTGCTGTTATTGTTTGTTTTGTTTTTTTTTTCTTTTTCTTAACCGGAAACAATCTGGAAATTTAAAGCATTTACATGATCAAGTAATCAAATGTGAAATAATGTGAGCCCTCTATCTACTCTACTCTGATATCATTTAAACCCGTTCAAGACATCAAAATGAAATAGACATTTACGGAAGTTTCCTATTTCAATATCCTAAATTTACCATCCCTATTACAGGTAAACAAATACCATAATGTTTGATTAGCTCAGTAAAACTGTAATGCTATAGTTATATTTATACGTATACAAAGTGTTGACTTCCTCAACATCAGAATCCATTATAGTGCTGTAGATTTAGGCACATTTAGGCACAAGCAACTACAACACGCCACTAGCAAGTCTAATAGTTTTTAGGCACATCACTCATTATTTAATAATAATGAGTGATGGAAGTCAACACTTTGTATACGTATAAATATAACTATAACTCATTATTTAACAATAATGAGTGATGTGCCTAAAAACTATTAGACTTGCTAGTGGCGTGTTGTAGTTGCTTTGATAAATTATTGTTGTAGTTTCATATTTCTCGCAAGAACACAAGATATTTTTTATTTTTCAGATGCTCTTACTTAACCAGAAAAAAACGTCAGTGAACCCACGCTCTCTGTTGTGTCCTGCAGGGAAACCTGACCTTTGGAGTGGATGGTGACGTTACCCTGATAGAGAACACAAAGCTCGTCTCTGTGATCAGGGAGCTCCTTTCCACCAAGGAGGAAAATGTGGAGAAGGCTCTGCTGTACCGCACAGTAGCCACTGGTCGAGACGTCATTGAAAAACAGCACACCATACAGGAGGCCAGTTATGGGCGAGACGCTCTTGCAAAGGTTATTTCTGGGCACCGGTTCTGGTGTCCCTTTTTTGTTTGTGTTTCTTTTCTTCTTTTTTTTTTGTAGCAGCACTAAAGAGATTAAAACAACATGTCCCTGCAGGGTTGTGACATTTCACTCTTCGCTTTGTGTTACTTATGATTCTACTTATCGCAGTTCACAGTAACATATGAGTCACAGTGTTTTAGCATCAGACAGAGACTGAACATTGTGGAGGATGTAGTTCATGTAGGCAGTTCCAAGACCAGTGCAGTGAAGTTGCTAACAAAAAAAAAAAAAACTGACTCATTGATATTTTGACACTTTTCATTCCGGTTACTCAGCTGTTGCTAAGCTTTTGTGCCCTGAGATGATCTCATTTATTTCCCAGCACCCTCCTCAACATTTGACATTTTCTTCAGGCAATGTACGAGCGTCTGTTCTGCTGGATCGTTGGACGCATCAATGACATCATTGAGGTGAAAAATTATGATGCCAGAGTCCATGGAAAGAACACGGTCATCGGAGTGTTGGACATCTACGGGTTTGAAATTTTCCAGAACAACAGGTGAAGTTAAATGTGAAAAAAATTGTTACCATTTATATCGGTCATTATTTTATAATTTATTTTATGTGCTTTTTATTTTTTTGTAGCTTTGAGCAGTTTTGCATCAACTACTGTAATGAAAAACTGCAGCAACTCTTCATTCAGCTGGTTCTGAAGCAGGAACAGGAGGAGTATCAGAGAGAAGGCATTCCCTGGAAACATGTATGATATATTATTTCTTTTTCATATTAAACTATGTTTGTGTAAAATTAACCTTCCATCCTTACAGCAATCGGCTATTGAATTTAGTCGGCAGCACTGGTTGTCAGATATGTTTTCAAAGCACTGCCGCCGTACTCTCAAGAGAAACACCAGGTGTTGTCAAATGTTGGAAAAAAAGGAAACAATGAAATCCAGCTTTACAAGTAATCATTGTAAAGCTGACCTGATGTCAATAGTCCCAAAAGGGAAAGGAGGCGACTTCTCACCAATCTCATCTAAATCAAAAATGCCTACTAGATACTTAAAGCCTCAAATTATTTGCACTATTAAACATATTTTTAGCATTTTAAAAAAATTTAACAAGATAAGAGGAGAAACAATAGATGTTCATTATTTTCCACAAGAAGTACACACTGCTGGGTTTTCTTCCAAACGGGGTGTACATGGGTGAGACAACCATCTCAGGACCCCATAAAAGGGGGGGGGGATCCTAGGACCAGGAAGTAATTCACAGTTTACATAGTAATGTATATACAAAGTTGGAGTTCCTCATGCACTTAATGAATAATAAAAAAAACATTTATATGTTTTAGCTTTTCTCCTGCTGATCAGATGAGAAGTAGGAGATTTACATCTGTGACCAATTTACTGGTGCATCTCTACTCAAGATTTTGCTGCAAAAACCTTTATTTCTAGTGTTTGCTTTTGTTTGTTTGTTTTTGTTTGCACTTTTATCATGTAATCATTTGCACATTTCTGTTTTCCCAAACTGAATTCACCTCAGTCCTTGGTCTCGTTTTTTTGTAGATCGATTACTTCAACAACCAGATAATCGTTGACCTGGTGGAGCAGCAGCATAAAGGCATCTTCTCTGTTCTGGATGAAGCTTGCATGAATGTGGGCAAAGTCACGGACGAAGTCTTCCTGCAGGGACTGAACGTGAAGCTGGTCAAGCATGCCCACTTCACAAGCCGCAAGGTAGGACGAATGAGCTGCGGATATTAATCATGTTGGGGTTTTTTTGTTTATAGTATCTGAGTCTTTGTAGCAGAGTTTGGTCTTTGGAGTTGAGTAACGCCAAAGCCGTCTTGACCTTTCGTAGTTTTGTGTTTGAAGCTGATTGGAGATCTGCACCTCACACCGTTTCCTTCATTTTACCTTCTCATGAGCTGTGTGTTGTATTGCAATTTCTATTCTTGTCCAAACACGTTTAATATCCATATCTATACAATGTGAAATGTTTACCCTCATAAAATCATCTTGATACAGAATAATATCTTTTTCACATCCTTGATGTAGCTGTAATAATCCAAGAACAGCAGAGGGCAGGTTTCTCCTTGCATTAAGTAGCTTTTAGCGCTTTAAGTGGAAACTGAAGAAACAGGAAGATTCACCATCTAATCCATTCATCTGGCTCCTGAACCAAAGCTAAGCCAAATGTCCTGCTATTCATTTTTGTCTGTGACATATCATCTTCTCTGATCTAGCCAATATATGACATGAAAAGATCTGCCGGGGGCAGAAGTTAAAAGATTCCATGCTACAGATGTTTGTTTTTTTTCTTTTTTTTTTTTTTGACTGGAAGTCTGCTGCAGTCTACTCTCTGAACACCAGGGGGCAACAACCGTCAGGATTTGTTTTTTGGGAGTCTGACTCAACAATTTGCACAAGTGATGTCACTATCAGCCTATAGGAGAGTGGAGAAGACATATTTACAGATTTATGAGGAGAACCATACAGGGGAGCTAAAGTTAAGTGAAAAGGAGAGCAAAAGATAATGCTGATGCAGTTGGAATGAGTTTTGACACAATGTCTCTCTCTCTCTGTGTGTGTGTGTGTGTGTGTGTGTGTGTGTGTGTGTGTGTGTGTGTGTGTGTGTGTGTGTGTGTGTGTGTGTGTGTGAGAGAGAGAAAGAGAGAGAGAGAGGGAGAGGGGAGCTGTTAACTGAAATATATAAATCAACAGGCTGTGCCAAAAACTGTTCAAAGTCTTTATGTTCCCATGTGCAGCAAAAACGCCCAGAAGGCCCACCGTAGTTCAGTACCTGGTACCCACCGTAGTTCAGAGTGAAAAACCTGCCCCATGTCACAGGGAGCTGTGAATACAGAAGGACTGAGGTAAAGATTGGACTGCAGGGTTTATTGATCCCCGAAGCTTCCTTTCCTCCTTTCATCCACGAGTCGATATGCTCTTCAATATCACTCTTCTTCTGCTGCTCTCTGACCCGCTCCTCCTGCTGGAATTTCAAAGGCATGCAGGGTTTCAGAATACACTTATCCCATTGGTGCTTCCTGGAACTAATATCTGGATGAATCAATATTGTCTGGAAACCTTTTTGTTTGCTGTTCTGTTTGAAATCCTCTTCCTGCACAATGTTTCTGATTTAACTTTTTTTTTGTTTGTTTTTTTGTTAAGTAATATGAGTCGTTCACTGCTTCAGTTGAATCCCCATATAAAGTCTGAAGGTGTAAATCTTTTTTATGTTGAGTGTGAATACAAACAGTTTCTTTTTCTTAAAAATTTATTTGAGTCTATTATACGAATAAAAGAATAATTGAGCCTTCAAACATCAGATAAATGATGGTTAAACTAGCCCTTTTCTACAGTTTCTCACAGAAGTGAGATCAGTAAAGGTTGTACTCACCTTTTTTGCCAATGGTTAGGGTTACACTGGTATACAAGCTGTGCACTGAGTACTTTGCATAACACAATGGTTACAAAAATGCAGGCAACAGCTGCCTATCAGGCATTTAAGAACTAATAAACTCAAGAGCAGAATTAATGGATTCATTGACAGCAAGTCCAGAAGCAGTAGAACAGTCTCTGACCGTCACAATAGCACCACCATCTTTGACTTGAAACTCTTGAAGGGTATTTTCAGATTGCCACTCAAATTACATTCTTTTTTTTTCATTGCTGGATTATGACTCTTTCTACACTGAGGTATGTCAAAGACTTAGTATTTAATCTATTGTTAAGACTAGGTTTTCTAGCCTAGTTTAAGTTATCAGACGGGTTCTGTGCAGTGGTTTTATTGATTATACAGAGAGCAATTAGACAATGGTCTGAGGGAGATCACTTTTTCATATAGGGTTTAGGTTGGTTTTCTTTTTTTGTTTGCCTGTTGTTGGCCTTTTTTGCACTTTGTGGCAGCTGCCACCTGCTGGTCACATTATTTTTACACGGATTATTAAGTTGCAGAACCACATTTTTACAAATTCTATACCTCCTAAATTTTGAACATAGATTAGATATGACGTATTTTAAAAGATAATCCAAAGTAGGTTTGTTATTTGTTTTTGCATAAGTTTGTTGTTTTTTTCGCTCTATATTACTTTTTTGAAAAGGTTTGAAGTTCACAGATGTTTGAGGATAGGAAATTCACACAAGTCTCCAGATTCTATTACCCACCCTGATTCGCCAGCTTCCACCATTCACACGTTTAGCCTCACAGACAGACTAAAACAGATGTGAAGCTGAAGTAGAAAACGAAGTGTGAGAAAGAAAAGAGGAATTGGTGCTGTGTGACAAACTAAGAATTAAATATGAGGTGAGATAACCACACCAAGAGGCAGCAAAAAAGAAAGGTGCTGAGGCTTGTGGAAAAACTGTATGATAATCACAGTTATAACTGTAGTTAATGATGTTTGACATAGACTTTCGGCAACATTGCAAAAATTGTTTTGTTTTTCCAGCCCATAAACTCCATCAGAAACGTGTATTACAGCCACAGCAGGATGTTTTTTTTCTCCTTGATGAACTTTTGTTGCCCGTTCTGAACAAAATAATAAGTAAAAATATATCAGAAACTAATATAGCATAGAACTGAGAAAACACCTTGTAAGAAAGAAACGCCTGAAAACATTGCAAAACATAAAAAAATAAAAAAACAAATTTAACCCCAAGAAAAAAATCAAAAATGAGTGTATTAACAATTAAAGTCTGCAGAGCCTTAAGATGGATAAAAAAATGCAACATATACCAAACAAAACATAACTCTGTGTTAGATGAGCTAATTCATAAACATCTATTAACATAGACCGGAAAGACCTATTATTTAGTGACTTTTGTTTTTTAAACATTTTTCAAATGTTTAGCATTTGTATTACTCGTTTCCTGCTGCAAACAGAGCACACAGAAAAGACAATCTGCAGGAACAGAGTGAGTCATAGGTCTTGGCCTATGGAGATGCTCATCTGACAGGATCTGTGCAGCATGTCTGCTTTTTTCTCACCCTCCTCTCGGTGCTAAATGATGCTACGCTGGCCGCAGACTGACGCACAGGCACTCTGTCCAGGCTGTTTCATTGCTTCAGTAACTCGCTCTCTACATGCAGCATGTGGCCAGTAAATACACTGTAGCCGCACAGACGGCGTGCTCAGATCGGCTGCTTCCACAGATGGGGAAATGGTTTGTGTACAGAGAGAAAGTTTAGATCCGTAACAGATGCACTTTGTTGTGATTCTGCATCATCTCTCTGTCATGATGTTTTCCAGTCCGCTGATCAGAAATTCCTTTCATTTACTTCCCAGGGTTCTTGGCCTTATCAAATACTCAAGTTGTTTGAATACTTGGAAGCTTCCGGCTTGTTTACACATTTTCTTCTACCTAAAAGGATATGTTTAAATTTGCATAATTGTATGTGATTTTTTTTTTTCCCATGCCTGTTTTGTGGCAGTAACATCCAGCTGTCTGCTACATTTTTTGCATGTGGTTGTTTGCTATAGATTTTTACTTTAATCCAACTAGATTTTTAGAAAGGTTTTAGCCTTGCTGGCCAGCTGCTGTTAAGTGGCAAACTTGTTCAGTTGATTTTTAAAAAGTTTTTTTAGGTCATCATAACACTGCTTAACTCTTCTTCTCTCTCTTTGCCTGCTTGTAATCAATTGTTAAATATTAATCGTATTTATCATATCATACCTGTTAATAAACCCCTCATCAAATGGGTGCATTTCTACTTGATACATGTATAAAAATAACAAAAAATGAAATGTTAAAACATGGTGATCTTTTGAGATATCTTGCTGACGTGAATAAAGATTATTTCTTTATTTAGCAACAGTATCCACACTGAAGAGGGTGTGACATGTGGTACCTGTAGTGCATTCACCAATTGGAACAAGATACTTTGTCGCCATTTTACTCAGTGAGTGAACGTGTAACATTTATATTAACTTATAAGCAATCAGAACAAAAACTAATTAAGTAAAACACACAATCTAAAACACACACACACACCTCTCCAACAGCTTCATCTTCTGCTCCTCAACATCTCGCTTTTTCTCTCCCCCAGTTGTTTTTTTGTTTGCGACGCTCAGTTTACCTTCAGCTTCCTGATTGTACCTTTCACATAGATCCCAGCACGTGGTGTGTACAGGTGCAGAATACTAACAAGTTGTTTGTGTGTGTTCTCCACCAGCTGCCACACGTATGAATTCATGTAGGGGGATCTCCTCGGAGGTAGAGGTTTCATGCACCATGTGTTCATAGTGCTAATCATCCAAATGAAGTGGTCATTAACACCAGGGAGGCACAAGGTCAGCAAATGTACAAAGGACACGTGGAGGGAGTCAAAATGATGCCTGTGAACAGGAGGATATTATATCCAACAGGGCAGCTCTGTGGCTTTACTAATGGGCTGAACTGGGTTTGTACTCATCCCTCTGCTAAGAGTCAGGAAGGGACATTGTATGTGGGTGTTTAATGCCCTGATAGCTGCTGCAAAGATTCAGAGATGATCAGAGGCTGCTCATCAGGAGGTCTGTTTGTTGGGAGAGCTCTCTTTATTCCTAGGGACAGAGATTATTGGGGCACAGGTGGCTAAAAGGATTGCTGGAAAGGTAAAAGGGATGGGAGATTCATGGGAGCATAACGTCTGGCAGGAGCAGGGGAGGCGAAGATAAAAATGAAGTCTGGTTTATTGGCAGTCTATCAAAGCGATCTGTGCTGTAGAAAATGAAGGACATCCTCCTGTACACCAGACGAGTTTGTCGAGAGTATTTTTTTTTCTGTTGACTTTAACAGTAGAAAATCTGTGTCGACAAGTAAATCTCAAATTAGAATATCATTCCAAATGTGCTTATTTTAGTTCAATAAAGAAAACTTTATATTAAATTCATTCACAACACAGTGCTGTATTACAAGTGTTCTTTAAATTTTGATGTGACTAAGAACTAATGAAAAAAGACCTCTATGATGAGTCACAACTTTGGATCTGGCGTTCCCTCGTCCAGACGCGGGTCACCGGGGCTTCCATCTGGAGCCAGGTCTGGAGGTGGGGCATGATGGCGAGCGCCGAAATGGATTTCCTCCTCAGGGTGGCTGGGCTCTCCCTTAGAGATAGGGTGAGAAGCTTAGTCATCCGGGAGGGACTCGGAGTAGAGCCACTGCTCCTCGACGTCAAGAAGAGCCAGTTGAGGCTCGGGCATCTGGTCATGATGCCTCCTGGACGCCTCCCTGGTGAGGTGCTCCGGGCACGTCCCACCGGGAGGAGACCTCAGGGAAGACCCAGGACACGCTGGAGGGACTATGTCTCTCGGCTGGCCTGGGAACGCCTTGGGGTTCCCCTGGAGGAGCTGGAAGAAGTGGCTGGGGAGAAGGAAGTCTGGGCCTCCCTTCTGAAGCTGCTGCCCCCGCGACCCGACCCCAGATAAGAAGTGGCAAAAAATGGATGGATGGATGGATGGATAGATGGATGGAAGAACTAATGAAAATGCTAGATAATTTTCAGGTTTGACTATACGGCTGAAAAATTGAAAAATACATCACTATCTTAGGGTTTCATATCAGTCGATGTTGAATAGTTTTTTTGTTTACAATGAAAGACACACATGTGCAGTCTGATGTTGGTCGTGGCAATAAGCTGAGTCCAAATCCAAATCACAGAAGTGGTGCTAATAATGAAGATGCCAAGCTTTGTTTTTGGGGTGTGTGTTGGAGTGTGGCTGATTGTTTTGGATGAGGGGACTGTGTGACGTCCAGCAGATGCAGTCTGCCTGTCTGAGAGAGCATCTGCTCGTCTGCTCTGCTTTTCCTTTTCCTGATTACCTCTTAAAAAAAACTAATCTGTAAGCAACTTTCTGAATAAACGAAAAGCAATAGAAATAAGTTTTGCATCTTTTCTTTGTGCATATTTTGCCAGATTTAAATATAGAGTGGATTACATTAAATCAACTCTAGAGAATTTTTTTTGTCTTTTATTTATAATTTATAATAACGGAAATCGTACTTGGCTTTCCTTTTTAAAGAGTAAAAGCTTCTGATAACAATAATCTAAATTAAAATCTCTTTTTTGACCATTTCATGAAGTATGTGTGCTTGTTCAATCACTAAACTCAGCTTTATGGATCATTCCAGAATAAAAAACATAATCTTAAACTGAATGGATGCACCACTGTTGTCTACAAGACTTCACAAAGCTAATATTTTTCCGACAAGGTCTCTACTTGAAATGATTGAAAAAGTCCAAATCACTTTTAACGCATTTTTCAAGGTCTTAAAACTTGTGACTTAAGTATCTGGGTTCCTGATAAGGTGGTTGTTTCTGGGAAGGTTTGTCAGCGTCCCACGGTAAAGAAATTGGCTTTTGATTTTGTTAACAGTGTATTATGAAGCATTTGTTTAATAGTTTTAGGGAGCAAATGTTTGAAATAGAAAATATTTGACATACGAACAGTTTCTGTGTGAATACAGCAAAAATCGCACTTCATTCTAGGTTCTTTGTGTTGCTGTTTCTGAGACACTATCGTCAGAAGAACACATTTTTCTACGCAGTCTGGAGTATTTAGCCTAGAAAACTTTAGTTTAATTTTAGCATTTTTATCTGTATAACTATGGAGAAATATTTGTATTTTCAGACTTTATTCTCTGTCCCATTGTCTAAAATACTTTGCTAATAGATCTGTCCATTAATTTGTCCATCACCATCCAATATTTCCCTTTATCTGTTTTTTCCATATATCCATCCCTTTGGCATGGAGATATGTCAAAACTACTAAATAGTTTAGCAAATTATTTAGTACTTCATTCATCCATTATTCTCTGCCTTTTCACTACTATCTTCATTTGCTCATCCTTCTGTCAATCAGTTGATCTGTTTCCTTTCGTCCATCTATCAGATTTGAATGCATCCATTTACTTTGTCCGTCTGTCCGTCCGTCCAGCATCATCTCGCAGTTTGTAATTCAAATTTAAAGCCTGACTTCGGTATAAATTCCTGCAATGCACTAATCGTGAACTTCCTTCTTTTGTCTAAAAGGGTATAAAACATTTAACTGTGAAAATTTGAGTCTTGTGAAATGATTAAGTTTATGGGACGAGTTTCTCAGATATCATCTCAAAGCGTCCGCGCACATTAAGTAGACAATGCAACTCATATGGTTTGATGCATTGTGTAACCGGAAAAATAATACTAATAATAATAATAAAATAATACAACGTGCACATCTGAATTTGCTACAAGTTATTCTTGTGGTTCACATTGAGCTGCGCAACTAGAGCTAAAGTGGTGGGTTTTAAAGTCTTACCTAGAGTTTTCCAAAGGATCATAATTCCTCACAGTAAGTTGATGTAAATATCCATACAGGTCATCCTGTGTCCAGTTTGAATGAAAGGAGGCGGCAGTGCGCGATCCTGCTGAGGCAAAGCAGCGGCAGCGCGCGACGCAAAGCGCAGAGGCGCCAGCTGTGTGATTGGTCTGCGCACCATTGGGTTTAAATGCATAAACTATAAACCCATCTATTATAAACCTATCATTTAGGAATAAATCTGCTCTGCTAGTGAAATGCTAAGAGCAAAAGAGACGCTTGCAGCCCAGCTTTAAAACAAACAACAAAAAAACAATTTTTTTTTTCCTAGAAATGTAAACAAGCAACGCTTAGCCTGGCGGCAGGGCTAGTAAAGCATGGCGGCCCGCCAGACTTATAATACACTGGGGGAAACCCTGCCTTTGAAAGAACCTCTTAACTCTGGCAGAAAGCAATGAATTCAGTCAGAGTGAAAGTGCACAGAGCCAATCGCCTCATAACAGGCTGCACCTTCTTGTAATGGTGCCAGACTTTTGTGATTATAACAGCTCTCTAATTATTATCTCTCTCACTTACACACACAGGCAATCACACATTTCTTTTGTTTCCTCATCAAACTCTTGTCGACAGTAACTGGAACCAGCTTTGTGTCTCCGCAGATTTCTTTTTTTTTTCTTTTTTTTTTGCCAGGAAGGTAAATAATCTTTTGATTTCCACCAGGAAATCAAAAGTTTTGTCTCAGATCTGTCAAAGATTTACTTTCAACCCCTTTGTGGTTTTGATTTGGGCCTTGGACTAGGTTCATTCAGCTGTCTAAAATAAATCCGAGACTCTTATTATGTTTGCAGAATTTCCTCTTGTGCGCTGCCGCTTGTGTGTCTGTGTTTCTTGCTAAAAGTCTGAGAGCTCTTAGCACACCGATGAGTCATTCATCATTTTCATAAACTAATGGAACATTTTGTAACGGATGATTTGACGGAACTAGCCTCTAAATAACTAGAGCATATACCACCTGAACCTATTAAATTACATTAAATATGATGAAGCAATAAATATGAAAAAGCAATTCATAAAGCAGGTGAGATTAAAGCTCTATGTTAGCGTCAAAGAAGCACATTGATCAACTATGAATAGCTTTTCATTACATGTTCATCTGAATGCATTGGAATATCATTAAAATGTTTTTATTTTATTAATTAGGTCCATACCATTCCTTTTCATTGCCAAATACGCTTACTGTTCATTTTTATAAGTGAAAACCCAAAATTGTTTTTCACTAAGTTTGCTAAATAGGACTAATGAAAATCTATTTTAGCATAATAATATTATGTTATGCTTAATCATGGAAAAGTCCTACAATTATTAAAGTTACCTAACAGACAGTTGGGCAACTTTCAGTCCCTCGACAAAAGCCACAAAAGGTCATTGCCAGATGAGAAAGTGCTCCGTTCTGTGGTATTGTAGAGGACTTGGACATATGTTTTAGTTGTTTTAATTTTTTTTTATTGGTCTCATGTAATGTAAAATTTCTATGGTAAACTGAACCTTTGACTCTTATCTGTAATCCATAATATTGTAAATTAATTCGAATAAAAGCTTCCATTTAATTGATCTCAATTCATCCTCTCAATGAATTCATTTGATGTCCTAATCTATCTATATATATATATAAAGGAAATATAAAACTGCATATTTCCTTCTTGTCCCATTTGCTTTTATCTCCCTTTTTTCTGCTTACTTTACTCTGTCCTCTGCTCTCCTCACATGTTCCCATACAGGCTTCAGTATCACCCTCTTCCTTACCTTTGTTTTCCCCCTTGATGTCAAATTACTTTTATTTTCCTCCTCTTCCGTCTTCTTCAGCCGTCCTCTTGCTGTCTCGGTTTGCTCCCTCCCACCCCCCGATTTTGGTTTTTATTTTACTTGCTAACGTTGATGCACGTTCCTCTCTGTCCTCTTGCTCTTTTACTGTGGGACTTAATCAAACCTGACAGTCTCTGTGTTTCTTGCACCAGTGGGTTTGCTGTGTCAGTAATGCTCATAGCTCTGCAAATCACTCTGGACACTCAGTTTAGCCATCAAAGTTTGACTTGCGAAGAGTTATGATCAAAGGGCCACCGCTTTGTTTTAAAGTAGAACTGGCACAAATCTTTGTGACGGTAAATTCGTTTGGAGTTGAAGAGAGTCCTGCTGAGCCTGATTGTTTAAAGGGAGTAAAAATAAAGTGTTTGGATTGATGAGAAATTACGCCAGGTTTGTCGCCAGTTTGTATGAAAGAGGGTGAAATAGAGCAACCAAAACATGTCTCCTCCTTCTCTATGCTGGCAGAGCGGCCTTTATGTCGCAGGAAATAAGAATCTCATCAGTCCTTCTGGCTCGTTTTGTGTTAAAGCGTTGCTGACTGTGCTTGGTTGCTGAGTCAAATTCAAGCTACGGAAGCTTTAGAAAATTTAATCTCCTAAAGAATATTTGACCTTCAAAAAACTGATGGGATTTTTGTCAATCTTTGCATGAAGAAATACATGTATTCTTTCCATGCCTATATTGATAACATTAAATTAAATAAACCATCGATCCAACTTGTAAAAAAGAGGTATGTGAACTGTCTTCTCAATGATCTTATAAAACGTATGATAGATAAAATTTGGAAAAATATCCCTCAACTCGGACAGTATAATTACAAATACACGGTTACAGTTTTGACTGTTCATAATTGTAAAATTTGATCAGTTCTAACAAAAAAATCCATATTTTTTTGGATAACATATTTTTCCCCTCTTATGTCATATTTAGACTGAGCTATGGCTCAGTTTACATTAAATAACTGAAATCAAATGTTAAAATTGTAATTATATTCAAATGTGTTTATACACACACACTTAAAAACAATCAGGGATATTTTGTACAACTCATATTACAATAAATTTACAACCAATCAGTCTGAATACAGACAAATTAAATCTCCTTTGATTAATATTTAAACCTATTTTGGTTACATTTAGAATATTACCCTCGAAAATCTGTACAAAATGTTTAGTCTACATTATATATTAGACGATTTATTTCCACTTTGCTTGATGTTTTTTTTATTTACACTTAGGAGACTTTGCAAGGACAGCTTATGTGATCGGTATTGAGCTTATTAATCTGGGAAGTGTGACTGTAGATTAAAAACCTCTATGTAATTTTCTTTTTGTAGCCTGTTTGCTATTGAAATATCCAGCTCTATGTTCACTTTGGTGATGTCCACTCACTGTTTGTGTTTCTCTTTATAGCTCTCACCGACTGATAAGAGTCTAGAGTTCGACAGAGACTTTCGCATCAGGCACTATGCAGGGGACGTGGCGTAAGTATATTACTTTTTCTTTTTTTTTTACTTAAAGGAAAGCTTTTACTGATGATTCATCCTCTTTTCTATTCTTTTATGCATTCAAGTCTCAGCGCTGCTGACTAGAACCAAAGACGAGAACATTAAGTTGTTCCAGAAAAAGACTGAGGTTATTAAAGGCCATCTCATTCAGATTGCTTAAAGTAGATTTTAACCAAAATAGACTTTATTAAGCCGGTTACTTTGTCCATTCCATTCTCTGAAGAGAAATATTATTTTTTTCAATACGGTTTCTTTTGATATATAATAAGGTGAAATATCTTTGGGTGCAGCTGTTTTTCTGTTGATGTGACCAACATGTGCTTCTCTATAAATAAAAAATGTGAATGTTTTATTTCAGCCATTTAATTCAACAACATACTGTTGTAGTTTCATGACGCATCGGGAGATTTTTTTTTCAGACATTTATTTCTGTAGATTTTTATCAAACCAAAGGTGCTAAATTGACCTTTCAATTGAATTTTAATTTATTGAGATGTATTTGTATAGTATGCATTCATAAATAAAAAAAACAGTATTAATCAGTACCTTATTTTTTTAACAGTGTTATTTGCAGGTCAAGAGTAACATCTTCAATGCTTGCTGTGAGTCACTCACAGTACCTGAACATGACTTGTCTGATTAAATCACACACACACTAAAAACCATCATAAGGGCTCTCGTGGAAATGTGTTGAGCCTATTTGTGAAGGCTAAGTGTCTGGTACCCAGGGGAGCAGGTCCAGGCTTGGCAGCCTTGATTGATCCCAGTGCCACTGTTGGATAAGGCAGGAGACTTAAAGCTCTCACAGCATGAATTATAACAGTTTGGAGCTCCTTCAGCTGCTCAGTGTATCATCTAAAGGTGTACATTAGAACCAGACGTTCTGTGCACTGGCAGAATAAAGCTGAAAAGGTCCCATTTTATTTCAATGACCACAATTTGTGTAATCGACTGTATGCCCGAACATTAAAGTGAGCGTCGTGTGTATTTACCAGACGTTTCTCTTTTCACAGGTACTCAGTGGTGGGCTTTATTGATAAGAACAAAGACACCCTGTTCCAAGACTTCAAGAGGCTTCTGTACAACAGGTGAAGCACAACTTTAAACACTTCCTCATATTTTATTTATATCTCTCATTGCACTTTCAATTTAAAGACGTTCCTTGGATTTATCTAACATTACATTCTTTCAGCTTGAGTTTGTTCTTGTAAATATGACATAATAAATCCTTGAAAGTCATGTGTGCTCTGTGGTGATTTCAGTTGTTCATAACTTTTAAAGCAATGATTTGGGGAATTAAAAGTGAAAGTTTTGTAGCTGAACAGAGTTTCTTAATCTAAAATATCCATCTTTGATTTTTCAATGTAGGCATAGAATATTACAATATACTTACGCTATGACAACCTTGAGTAAAGATACCACTATATCACCATTATAATACATAAACTATTAAACTATTTTAAATCGGAAATAATCTAATTTATAGCAGACAAACAAAGATTTGACTCTAATTTATGCACAATCACAATTAAAACAGAAAACAAAGGTGTAAAAGGTTTAAGGGATTTGAGTGGTTTTACAAAGAATGCTCAACATAAGTCTGTTCATTTTGCTAAAATGCCTTTAGGCATGAACAGAAATTTCAGGGTTCTTTTAGACGGGTAGTGTTGGTGTCTGAATACATAAACGTTGGTTGTGGCTGCTTTTATTTTTAGTGGACTAAATGAATCAAGAACTGGATGTAAACTGTTACCTTAAAAGTAAGAAGCTGTGTTGGACCATATGGTGCGTCATTTTCAGTAGAGAACAAGTAATAATTTTATTACTTAAGGTTGCATTTTATGTTATGATATTTTTTCCATCTTTATGCATCAGTCCCTTCAATTTTCTTGTGTGTTTTTCTCTTTTTTATTTTTTTATAGTTCTAATCCAGTACTGAAGGGGATGTGGCCTGAGGGCAAACTGAGAATTACAGAGGTCACCAAACGGCCGCTGACAGCAGCAACAATCTTCAAAAACTCCATGATCTCTTTGGTGGAGAACCTTGCCAGCAAGGTGAGGAGTCAGAATCAGTTGAACCAATTTCATGGACATGTGAACTCTATAAAAGATGGCGGGACAAATCCAAAATAATTCCACAGCTATTATCACAGACCTTCATCTTTGCAAACAAAAATAGCTAAATGTTGGATAGCATAAAATTTAGGACATAAAAATAATCATATTGTGTTGTACCGTCAGACCGTTAGTTCCCAAACCTACACCAAATAAAAAAAACCTTGTAAAAACACATGTGGGGTCAGTATGACTACACTGAACCCCACATACAGGATTACGGTAATAAGAAGGATCAGCCATTATGATGTGCCAAAGAAAGGTTCAACAACCTTTCTGTTTACCTTCTGTCTTCTACAATCCACAGGAACCCTACTACGTCCGCTGCATCAAGCCCAATGACGTCAAATCTCCTCTTCTGTTTGAGCCCGAACGCTGCCGCCACCAGGTGGAGTATCTCGGCCTGCTGGAGAACGTGAGAGTGCGTCGGGCCGGCTTTGCCTACAGACAGACATATCCACGATTTCTACAGAGGTATAACAGCCAAAAAAGATATAGTTTATTGTTATTGAGGTGAACTCCTTAATAAAAATTCATCTTAACTGCCCTTGAATGTTATTTGTTTGCCTTGATCTCCAAATGTTCTCATTTTACAGCTGTAAACTTCCAACTTTGTTGCTGGGATTGACCAAAACAGTGTTTTTCTACTAATAAGAATCAGAAAATTGTGATGTGCATTTATGTTCCGCCCTCTTTACTCCAACACCGCTACGGAGTAAACTTAAAATAGTTTAAAATAGTAGATTAAAAATAGTTACAAATGTAGCTTTGGAGCATTAACACTGCCATTTCTCGTGTCTTCACTGTGGTTTCTTTAGATACAAGATGATCTCAGAGTTTACATGGCCCAACCACGATCTGCCGTCAGACAAAGACGCCGTTAAGAAGCTTCTGCAGGGCTGCAGGTTTGACCACGACGTGGCTTACGGCAAAACAAAGGTCTTCGTCCGCACTCCGCGGACTCTCTTCAGCCTGGAGGAGCAGCGAGCTGAAATGGTCAAAAGAATCGTCGTCTTCCTCCAGAAGGTAATCATGTGACCACATAGGGCTCTTTTATTCACTTTATTGCTAATATGTCATGTAATTCAATCTTTAATCTGTATAGTTCTACTGCTACTTTTTACAATTTTGTCCCTCATTTTCTTTCTTGTATTTTAACCCATCAAGCAAACTGATGATTGCTATTTCATGGTATTTGGTAATAATAAAAGAGCTTCTAATGCTAAACATCAATCATTATTAAATCTGCCGGTTGCCGCCCATAAACATAAATCATCTGATTACATACTTGAAATGAGATTATGAGCTGCTTGTGTTTCCGAGGCCAAAGATCTTGTCCTTCTGGATTGCATCGGATGCTGTTCTGCATATGAATAACATCTGAGAGGAATAAGTCTGTGACTCTGCAGTTAACTGGAAAACTCAGAGGGGTTTCAGAAGCTGAAATCATCTTGTATTATTGGTGTTGCTTTTAATTTTCTAGTTTTGGAGCTTCTTTATCAGAATGTAGTGGTTTTAAAACAGTTGATTTTCCTATTTGTCATAAACTGCAACTTAGTTAAGTATATTTGAACACGTTTAATATGATATGCTGCGATCTCTGGATGCGTCACTGGACTGGGTGGTTGTTGTCTTCCTCATGCGTCAGTGATTTGATGACACTTCCTTCAGGCGTGAATGCCAAGATCTTGGTGCGATTATGCTGCATTCGCTGACAGGCGTTGTTTTAGTATGCATAGGAAGAACGTGATGGTTTGTAAACGTGGACTGACACTCTGTCTCAGGTTTAAATTGAGAATATGCATTGCAAATTCTATGTCGGCTTTAAAAAATACCACTTCTGACTGACAGTCACACTTGTGCAGCATCAGTTTATCAACAGTGTGAGAGAGCTCTTGTACATAAATCAAGAGAGGCACTATTTTGCTGCGCTTGGGACCCAACTGATTGCCATTCATACATTTGCCCTACTTGATGTCAGCAGATTCCTCCCCACAGTGGTGTTGTATTCCTCCATGGCTTTAATGTGCACCTTTGTCAAGGTAAGCCCTGACATGAAAGGGTTTTCCAAGGCGAATTACCTTCTGTAGTGAAATGATTGGTTGACCTTATTTATCGATCGATGTGACCCGTCAGGAGTTTCTTCTCCCCAAGGAAACCCTTATCTTGTATCTGCGTATAATCCAGCTTTGATAACAAAGAGAAAGCTCAGAGGAATTGTAGCTCTTCCGCCAAAGCAAATGGCTCAGCATGGTTGACTTTTTTTTTCAGAAGCTGCATTTAATCTTGTCCTCGGTCAGTTTCGAAGCAAAGCTTTCATTATGTGCATGCTCACACATTCCATATTTTCAGAGCGTCAAATAAAAGCGTGACAGCAGAATAGACTCCTGTATCTTTCCATGCTGTTACTCAGAAAACATCCCAGTCGGAGTCTGATCTGCTGTGCCAAGCGGGCCTCTTATCAGCACCCGGCACACCATCCAACCTTATGCCAGGCGGCACAGTGCCAAAAGTTAGTGCTGTATGACTGAGGCACAGACATTCTCCGTGTCCTTATTTACCTCACAGATTTATATTAATTCTACTTAGTTTGCCCTGTCAAACAAAACAATCTGTGACTCTGCATACAGCATAAGTGTCAGCTCACACTGCAGCTGCGTGTGTAAACCGGGAGACACCAGGGACCACCATTCAGACTCCCTTTTTCTTCTGTTCTCTCAATGTCCAAAATAGTTTATCAGGGTTCTGTATTGGAGCCCATTTTCTTTCAACTTTCCATCTATTGTCTCTACCTGCTTAATCTGACAGTTATAGACCAGACTAAGCATTCTGTTTAAATTTGATTTGTTTTAAAAAGCCATATTCCATTTATATGCAGATGACACTTATGTGATTATCTTTCTCAACATCAGCAGTGGAACATCTTTCCAGTAGACCTTTGAAATTCAGACCTGTATTGCACAGTTAAAGTTTGAATTGGACAAAAAACAAATTAAAGTTTAATTTGGCTAATTAGAGTTGACTATGCATAAAATTATTAGATTAAAGCCTTTTTTACTATATATTGTTTATTCGTATCTAAAAAAAATGCCACATTGACATATAATGACAGGCAGGGTCAAGTCTTAAAAGCATCAATACCTTGAAGATTTCTGCCTACAACCTGCATGTGAGATTGTTTTGACCATAGCTGAAGGTAATGTCAAAGTTAGGTTTATATAAACCTTGGTAAATATATTGTTAAATGCATCAGAAGGTTTAGGTGTTGTTAGCCATGACAATATGCCATGTCTGTTTACTGAAATGACATTCAAAAGGGCTTGAAAGTGTCAGAATCGATCAACAGAGAAATGTTTGCTGATTTTAATGGAGAAAGAGAAGATTTCACTCCGTCAGTGGGATGTGACTATTCTTGAAGTGGAAGCTCCTTCTTTTTCGCTGTAATGGTTTTGTTGTGTTCTTGTTTATGTTGGAAGATGGTTATAAACTTATGTTCCATAAGATTACTTATGTATTTTATGGGCTTTATGTTTTGCTGCCTTTATGAGCTGGTCTCTCTTGGAAAATGTCTCTGCTTTTATGCCTTTAAATTACCATAATGCCTCCTACTTTTAGGAGGGGGTTGTAGTCGGAGTACAGGAGGGGTGAGGGCTTCTCCTCATCTCAAATTAATCCTCTATTTATGAGTTCTTTCTTTATATTCTAGGGTTCATCACATCCCTCTACTCTTTTTATTGTCTGGTTTTGTGAAATCCTTCACTGACATCAAGCTTGAGGGGGGGGAAAAAAAGCAGTTTCATTAATTCCTACTTTAAGGAACAGGAAGAAAAACAACAAGAATCCCAGAGTCCAACATAAATACAGATAGCCCTTAAATTATACATAAACTTCCCCCACCTGCTCTGTGTGTTGCAAATGAATATTTCATAAATCCAAGCTCAGCCATCCACATCACAGTACCTGTCAGCGTTTGTCAGAGTAGGCGCCATGATGAGACGACACCCCCCCCCTCGTGTACTCTGAGCCTCGGTTTTAATTGCTTTCCAAAGCTTTACATGGTTCATGTGTGGAACTGGGTTTATCAGACATGCGGAGTGTTTTGTTATGGGTCATCAGCTTTTGTAGAGAAGCCACATGAGGTTTATATGGACAGCGTCTAGAGGAAAAAGTTTATTTGATGAAGACATTTGTTTAATCCTTTCCACTGATACTCGGTTGGTAAATCGTGTCTGAAAGCACTGAATAATGTAGTCATTTGAATCTTTCCTTGGAACAATATTGTCAGAGTGATAAAGAGAACTGCTAACATTCACCTGTTTCTGTGCTGACTTTCTGCAAAGTCTGCACTACCTTGGATCCCCTCAACAGCCCACACATATCTTTATTCTGAAAAAAAAAAAAAAAAAAAAAAACTCAGCAGAAACACAGTCTCTGATACATTTATCCCCCCTTCAAAAAGTTTTAGAAATCCTTTCTAAAGAAACTCAACACTGTGACAGCGAAAAATCTGATGGTTTAATGTGGCAAAATAAGGTTGCTATGGATTTTTAAAAAAATGTTCTTTAGTCTTTATTTTATTTTTTATAAGAGAACAAAGTGCACAACTAAGTTACAAACGTGTAAGGCTGAAGGTGTCGCACTTCATTACAACACGGCCCATCCATCCATCCATCCATCCATTTTCTTACACCCTTTATCCCTTAATGGGGTCGGGTGTTGCTGGTGCCTATCTCCAGCTGGCGTTCCG
>CAEGAF010134437.1:0-20495 GCA_903067075.1 Micropoecilia bifurca | reverse complement strand
CTGCTAAGAATGACTTCACACCTAACCGCTGGTGACTGAACAATAACAGATTCAAGTAAAATGAACTGAGATTCACTTTCAACATCGTCCTGTTCCAGCAAAGTAAATAAGTTGTTCCCTGGCCTTATTTGTTTCCACTCATATCACCTGACGGGTTCTGTGGACTTCTCTAAAACCAAAGTAAAAATGATTAAACTATCTATAGTTATTGTGGATCCCTACTTCTAAATACTGCAATCTTACAGTACAAGTCAGAGTTCTGTCATTTCGAAGAAGCAATGGAAAAGAGACAGAAACAGAAAGCTGATAGTTTGCTTTGTCACCATCCAGTCCATCCATTGGATCATCATATAAACAAAATAAAGGCAGGATTGTAGATTTTTTTCAGATAGAGGACAATGTCAAAAAATGTCTATGAGGGGAGTAGAAGTGGAGGATAGAGTAGAAATAACTCATTGTTCACCAAGAGAACCGACTAGACACTAGATAAAACTGTTATGCTTTTCACAAGAAGTGACTGAGCTGAATATTTGTCTTGAACTTCTTCTTAAGTTCTTGTGGGAAGAATGTTAACAGATAAATATAAAAAGTAAATATAAAAAGTTTAACACTTTAATATAACGTAATGCAGATTAATTGCTTTACCGTTTTTCAAGCCTCTCTCCTGCAGAGGGTTACTAATTCACAGCCATGCGGTCTTGTTCTGCAGTCACATTCATCAACTTTCACTTTAAAAAACACCAAGATGGACGTTAGGATAAAATCAAGCTAGTATGTAGCCTACTTATTGCAATGATGATTTATCTTTCAGCAATTTATAGGTAATATTTCTGAATTACTCTTGAAGCAAAACGGGCTCTTTTAAAATATCCTAAATATAAAAATCTGGAAAAATGACACGTTTGGTTTGAGACAATAAAACATTAACATTTTTAGGATAACATGCATATTTACATTTCAACTTACAAAGTTAAGCATCAGTGTGATAAATAAAGAAATGTGTATATATGTGTATATACACGTCATGATATCAAAACAAGCATACAAGACAAAACAAGGATTCTCCATAGCATAAACCCTTATAGGGTGAATGGTTATTTTCAGCTTGACAATGGGAGAAACTCCACCAGGTTAGTGTGAGCAAGTCTCAGTCACTGCTGAGTCATTTTCTCATTGTCTTGGTGATAAAAAGACAACTGCATTTGGGGAATGAGAAACAGCTTCCAATTAAACATCCAATAAAATGACTTTTCATTTGAATTACATCACTTCTCATCCAGACCAGACTGAATAAAGCAGCCAGACACCAGCCTCATATTCTAAGGGAAAAAATTTTCTTGCTGCATTTGAGTCTCACATCACTCAATCTCTGGTCCTCTTCACTTTTTTATATATCTGGTGTACCTGTATGTAACTGGAATTTGATCTCTATTGTAAAACCTCCATAAGCAGCATGTGGGTATTAAAACTCTCCAGGGCCTTTAGTGAATATTCTTTGTTGTGTATGTGTCACAATGAAATGCCCAAATTATCCCTCACCCCAGAATAAAGGAAACTCGCTTCAGAAATAAAGTGTTAGACGATTTTCATGATTCTGGATAGTACTGGGTGTGTCTAGTCCTGAACATTTACACTAACACTCAGTTCCAGGTCTATGAAGAAATCTGTGTAAACAATAAATAAGAACATTGTAGAGTATGTTTTACTTTATAGAGTAAAACTCGCTGTCCTCTGGACAAAGCAGGTGAGGATCATGTTCTTTGATTTCTCCAGAACATTTAACACAATTCAGTCTTATCTGCTCTATCAGAAACTCCAGAAGACTCAGGCGGAGGCCTCAACAATCCCCTGGATCTATGACTACCTCACTAACAGACCACAGTTTGTGAGACTGAAGGACTGAGTGTCTAACCAGGTGATCAGCAGCACAGGATTTTCACTCTGTACACAGCAGACTTCCAGGATGAGCCCAGCCTTTGTCATCTACAGAAATACTTAGATGACTCTACAGTTGTCAGTTGTGTCAGAGATGAACAAGAATCTGAGTACAGAGATCTGGTGGACTCTGTGTCATGGTGTGGGAACTATTATCTCAGCTTGAATGTAAACAAAACAGAGGGGATGATTGTAGATTTCATGAGAAACGGTTAGATCAAAGAAGTGGAGGTGGTTGAGGAATATAAATACCTCGATGTTCATCTGGAAAACAGACTGGATACGCAGTGAAGCATCTAGAAGAAGGGACAGAGCCGGCTGGACTTCTTGAGGAAACTAAAATCCTGATCTTGTATCAATCTGTTGTTGAGAGGATAATCTCTTCATCAATCATCTGTTGGAGCAGCAGCATCAGAACCAGGGAGCTAAAAAGGCTCAACAACCTGATGAAGAAGGATGGTTCTGTTCTGGAGACAACTGAGGAACCTCTGGAGATGATGATGCAAAGAAGGATTCACACCAAGACACGAAGTCAACAAAATTATAGACAACACTGACTGTCCTCTTTATGATACCGTCTTGAGAAAACAGTGTCTTCAGTCAGAGTCTTCATTAAATTCTACAAAAACTATTTGAACACTTTTAATTAATGAGTTACAAGAACAGTTAATTTCCCTTTGGGATCAAAAGTATTTTTGAATTTAATTTAATTTTCACACAGAGTTAAATGTTCACAAAACTGGTGCATTATTTTTTATTGTCAGTAGCTGTAATTGACATACAATTGCATAATTTGACATGTCATAAATAAATGTGCTAAATGGAAATGCAGCAATTTGAAAAACAACTTGTTTTTGTGGCCGTATCAAAAATGGCTTTTCCTGCAAAACAATTGTGGCGTCTAACCCTTAACACCCGGAGTTGGCTGTATTGTGATAACAGGTTAATTGTTGATTCCATCAGTCATTAAATCCCATTCAATCATTTAGTTTCAATATTATGATTGTAAGAAAAACTTACATTTTTTACTTTTTTTAATTCATTTAACGTAAGCTCCAGTAGCTCACCAAAGGGAGAGTTTATCCACACCTAAAGTTCACCAGGATTTGTGAAGAAAACATCCATGAAAAGCTAAAGGGAGGAAAGATATTATCAACCACAAAAACACGGGCAGCGCCAACATCTGGGTATCAACATGCTTGGCAAAATGTTACCAGCTGCTGCTGACGAACTGTCTCGCTGTGCATGTCAGGTCAGAAAGTAAGTTTTCTTGAGAAAGTTCCATGTTTTCGGGATGGAGTGCACAGATGTTTACTGTCAGTTCTTAACTGCAGACTTCATGCAATCTACAGCTTAATATAATGACAAACGGGAAAAGTGTGGACTATTGTAGAAAATGGAGCAAAGGATAGCCTGTGTTTCTGCACTAGAAAATTGACGCAACTCTTCACAACTATTCTTGTTAACTCATTGGCCTGTAGTAATTACTTAATAATTGTTTGATTAAGAAGGCAGATGATGACACATTTGGGAAATATCAGGTTCTAATCACATAATTCAGAATTGCAGAGTTCTCTCCAACTTTTGTGATGTTGGTCAAATTCATTATGTTTATACTCAACTGTGAAGTTACAGTTAAAACCACAAGTTGACATATAAAGAATAAAAAGACATGTCCATCGTTTCTTCTCTCATTATGTAGTTAAATCAGAGCAAACATCTCTTTTTGTAGGTCAGTTGGAATTACAAAATATATTTCTATATCCTAAATGCAACAATAATGTGAGAAGGAACATGTCAGAGATTTAATGATTACATTTCTAGTCTTCAAAAGCACAGACAAAAATGAAAGAAGTAATGATTGGAAAACTAAAACATGATAATACATTCCAGGTGATGTATTACCATATTTCTGATTATTTTGATCATCAGAAATATGAGTAGAACTGTAGGAAGGTTTGTGGAGCTCCAGTCTTTCAAAAACACTCCTGACAGTTTTCTTACCAAATAATTCAGCTTCATTCATAAGCCAGTCCTTCAATTTGTTCTTTTTGTTAATGATTTTAAAAATCGTCCACATGTCTCTCCCACCTCATGCAGCCTCTCAGTTTCAGCTTCTTCCTTATTGCACTCTCCTCTGCAACTCAAAACATTTACAGGGAGGAGCTGAAAAGCAACAGAAACATAATGAAAAGCACTCAAGGCAAGCGACTTCCTGCTGACACAGAAAACATGGCTGCACTTGACATTTTCCAGGTGAGATAATTTATAAAGTCTCGCAGTGCAGATAGCATCTCAGGACGGCATCACGTGGCGGAGGAAAGCACTCGGCGGTTTGCTGACTAAGGGCCACGACAGTGAGAGGCATAAGCTGTTTCTGAAGATACATTAATTCTAATTCCTCCAGGAAACACCAGCATGCAGGCAGCATTTTAAACCCCAATTCACATCCTGCTTCAGGGGCTCTGCAGAATGTTCTAGCATTAGCCTAAGATTACAGATAGCGCCAAGCCCGCTCTGGCATTTAGTCGAAGAAGAATGACGACAACGGCTACAAATGCAGTTTTTAAGGGTTCTGAAAAAGTATTTACAGATTTCTGGGTTTTTTTTTCTTAGTCATATTTACATGTTTGATTAAGCAAATTCTTATTTGACAAAGACAACTTGAGAAAATACACAACCAAAAACATTTTCAGCTACGTTTTTTTAATACTAGGTTGGTTTTAATGGGTTTTTTTCTCATCATTGAATAAAAGTTTGATCTTAAAACTGCACTTTGCATTTATTCTGCCATTAACATTAGTATTAAGTGCTGATTATCCCAGTTGGTAGAGTAGATAAACCAGGTGTAAAGAGGCTATTCACCGCCGTCCTGGACTCAGTTTGCCTTCTTGCTACATGTTTTCCACCCTCTTTCCTGTCAAATTACTATGGAATAAAGGTTAATGGCAAATGGTTAATTAATGGCTAATTGTTAATGGCAAGTTGTAACGTCATTTAAAAATTTTTTTAGCAAGGCCCTGATTTTTATAAATAATTAGGCATAAAATCTGGTATTAATACAAATAATTACAAAATAAAGAATGAAATATTTTCTGTTTCCATTTTTGTCAATATAAAACTTATAAAACTAGTACCTACAGTCTGTAAAGTCTATACAGTTTGTTAAAACTAAAGTCCTTCCAGTGACATAAGAAATTTATAAACAAGGTGGCAGTAAAATTACTCCTTAAAGTTTTATTTTCTAAAAGGTTACTCTAAATTGCCATTAACAACTATCTTAGGAACAGCTTATTATTCTGATGATTGATCCATTATTTTATTCAGACAGAAACATTAGCACAACCTGTTTCATAACAGAGGTCATCTTTAGTGCTTGCAGACTGTTATCCAGGTTTCAATGTGATTCTCAGTCTTTCCTCCTACATTTATCTGCTGTCCCACCATGTTTGTTGATTTCAACCTCAAACTCCTCTCTTCTGTTTCCCACCATCACCCACCCTGCCACCTTCTTCCTCTGCCTGTCTTCCCATTCCTTCGCTCTAGCCGTCACCTCTGTCATTCATAAGCACAATGTGGTCCTGCTTGTTTTCAGTAATAGAGTAGTCCACTATGTGACTGTCCCTTTTCATTGAGCTGCTTCCACTCTGTATTTTTTTTTGGTTTTGCCTCCCCGCTTTCAGCTCACATGAGTGTGAATAGAGAGAGGGAGATGATTAGAAGGAGGAGAGCAGCCTTGAGAAAGGACAGCTGGAGGTAGAGAAGGGCCACAGAGATGGGGGCGATGTGAGAAAATCAGAGTGGAAGTGGTCCTTCTTGCATCTCTTCGTCTTTCTGCATGTTTCATCAGTTGATTGCCCCCATCAGACAGATTGAAGGAGGCTCCAAGTCTTGGCTGGGCTGTTTCAATAACACTGCTGCAATCTGGTTAGCTTTTTATTAAGAACTACCACATCTTGTAGCTTCAGAATGATATTTTTTTTGTTCAGTTTTTTTTTCTTCCCTTCCAGTGTCCAAAGACAAAACTGTATTATTCACAGCATTTTAGTGCCATAAAAAGGTATTTCCAGGGATTCTAGGTTATCCTCCATACGCTTTTTTGCATAATTAATGTTTTAAAAAGGTCCTAGAGTTAATACTGGGTTGCTCCACCTTTTGGAACAACTACGGCACCATAAAGTCTTTGTGAAGTGAGTAGGTCAAAATTCCCCAACAAAACTGTAAAACATTCACACCAAGTTATTGTACCGTTGTTTCAGTTCAGGTTTTGAGCACCGACTGTAGCTCAGGTCACTCTGACGGCATATTTGGGATAACATAGATATAAAAGATGAAAAAGGAGTACATTTCTGCTAAGACACTCAGACATTTCTAGAAAAACTTGAACATTTTTGACTAGAAAAGGTGATAGTTTCATAGAAAAATTAAGAAATTTTAAGGTTAATCTCAGAAACTAAGATGTTTCTCAGATTATTCACAAAATTTCTGAGTATGTAAATTGAGATTCTCTTATTTTAATCTAGACATATATGTGTGTTTGGTGAGTATATGGCAGACCCCCTAGGACACAGGAAGATAAAATCACAGTCCTGAAGAATCTCACACTGATTCAGTGTTCAGATTTCACAATGGGGTAGTGAGAGACCACACCATTCATCCCTAACACAGCGGTTGGGTGAATACCACACAATGTGGTAACAACAGGTAAATTTGTCTATTCACAGATGTTTCATATATAAAATGTGCAAAAGAGAATTCAGTGTAAGAAGTTGAAACACTGAGCTACAATGCTACTTGGAACACTGTTGACTGGCGTTTGCAAAGCAGCCAGTCCAGGAGCGTCATTTTTGTTCCTTGCTGGTGATTGACTGTGTCTTCAAAAGGAAGGAAATGAAGAAGACTGTAGATGTTAGGTTAAACTGTGCGTATCAAAGTATTTTTAGATATATATGGTGTTTACACTAATAAAATGGGAAGCACAAGCGTTTTTACAGGGGGTTATAAAATATTGACACAAAAGCACTGATCTTAGAAAAACAACTGTTGTTACCCAATCAGCCTGGAAAGGATTGTAGAATATATTAGTATGCAGTGAGAAGGAATATTTGTAAGTGGGAAAGTTCGGACAGTGAAATGAGACTGTAGGATCTTTGGGGAAATTAGAATATGCCCAGCCACTCCATCTCAGACTCTTCATCTGTAAGTTATTAATGGTAAATGTTAAGGGTCACAGCAGTACTATCAGGAAAACACAGACAGAGAGAAGCTTGTTTGGACGGGGTCCCAGAGGAAACTCTACTCTGAAAAAAACACACCAGTTTTGCTCATATTTGTTTGACTGCATCTTAACAAGGGTTTTAAAATATGTCTGGATTAAGCAAAGAAACTGGATGGGTTTGGTCACAATGGGACATCTATCATATTTTACAAAAACACACTTTTAATTCCTCTTGGGAAGCTTTTTAATATCAACACAACACAAATATAAATGAACTGCAACGCAAATATGAACAAATAAAAATTTGGAAGAACTTCTATAATTTCACAATATCATTAGTCTGTCCAAATATGTCCAATCCCAGATTTGAAAAGGTTGCGTTTCTATAACCTCACTGAATCTTTTAACAAAATCTAACTCACTTGTATTTTGCTTTACAGCAACACAGAAAAGTGGGTGGCATTTGACGTTCAAGTATTTTTGGCAAATACCATGCAGACATGCAAAAAACAATTTGGAATGTAAGAGACAAAAATGAATCTGTGCATTGTTAAATGTATTAACTACAAACTTTTAGATAACTTCCCATGAAATAGTTGAGAACATAGAAACAGCAATCTGTTCATGCTGACTGGCCACAATGTGATCATCTTTGTGTGCAGCATGTCCATTACAAATTGTGGGCAAAACATCAATATTGTGCTAATGTTGAAAAAATGCAATTTCGCGATTGCAGTGGTTCCATTAAATAAGAAACCCAATTAAACTCACACATAAATATGTTTGTTCATGTGATAAGTCCATAAAAAACATCCCACACAATCTTCCTCTAATGACTTCCTGTTGTCTTCTTTGTCATTTCTGTCAGTAGTAACATCTGGTTGTTGATCATGTGACTCACGTGATGAGAAAAAAGTGTTTCCATTCCAATTTTGTGAAATACACTAATTTTAATATGGCCCAACAAACCATGTCATCCTAGTGCTAAAACTTTTTAGCAAAAAAAGTGAGCTTTTTCAAAATTGCCTTGTTTCCCCTAAGCTAATTCATTTTCATAGTTCAAATTTGTGTAATTTTACTGTCAATGGAAACACAACTTTAGAGGGTTTGTGTTTGGTACCTCTGTCACTCTGTCCATACATGTCTGCATGTGTGTGCGCTGGTGTGTGTCATTCACAGCAACCACATCTATCACATGAGAGAGTTAGAGTGTGAAATCAACTTTGACATTCATGCTACTAACCTCCCAAGGCCGTCCTGAGGCGGAACACCAGGAATCGAGTGTCACTTTCCAGATGGAGAATAATAACAAAGTCTTCTCCGCCCTTTGAAGGCAACTTTTCATTCTCCCATCGAATCTTATTCGCTGTGACCTCGCCAGTGGAAATAATAGCCTTGATAATCTTTTTACTTTCCTCTCATGCTAATACTGTCATTGCACTCATGTTTTCTATCTTTTGTTGTTAACTCTCTGGTAGTTGAAAAAAAAAGTTTCTAAAATAAGAAGCAAGCAGATTAGACCTACTAATAGGTAGTTGCATGTGTGGAAAATGCACAAGGCACAGGCACTTCAGAGACAAAGGTTTACTGATTATTATAAAATAAGACCACAAATCGAATCAATGTTTACTTTTTTGTGAAATATAAAGCTAAAACATGCCCTGAGAGACTTTCAACAATCTAAAGAAGGAACAAATACACCACAGCAGCCTGAGTCCAGTGTGTTTTCTCTATAAATGCCTGTTATTCTTCATTATGTGATATGAATAAATGAACATTTGACGCCTGCTGCTCAAGGGGCAATTTTACGTTTCACCCTTCCGACCTCAATTCAAAACAAATAATGGCTTCCTCATTACTGCCCTTTTTATTCATGCCTTTTTCCACGTCCCTCATCAACTTCTTTGTTTGACGTCTCCCTTTCTGTGTCTCTTTTACACCTGTTTCCTTTGTCTTTAGTTGGCACGAAGAACTCGCAAGGAAAAAACTAAATCAGGACAATGCTTGAACTTGTCATGCTTCAGGGTTGAGGATGCTGTAAGAGAGACGCTGTAGGTTCATGTTGAAAGATAAACAAAGTAGATTTTAATGAGAAAGCAATGGTTCCAAAACAGAGGCAGCACAGTTGAGCGGGAGGTTGAGCTCACACTGGTAGCACTTAGTGATGGGCAATCTGAATCCAATGGTCAATCTGAATCCAATGGTCAATCTGAATCCAATGGTCAATCTGAATCCAATGGTCAATCTGAATCCAATGGCCAATCTGAATCCAGGCTCGGAGTAAAACGGGGGCGTCCGATGAAACCCCGCTTCGAGGCTTGTGTCAGCTTGTGTCAGCTTGCTAAAAATCTCGTGATTGGCAACAAACCATGTCTGGCATTAGCTGAGTCACGTGACTGCTTCATTTTGCGTGTCGATTTTCAAAATAAAAGCGCGATGAGCCGCGCTGCATCATGGGTTGTTGTCCTTTTGGTCTCGCATCAGGAGAATATTTGTCTTCAGTGGCCAAAATAAAATGAACATTGACCGACATATTTGATGTGTATTGATGATGGCACTCATCAAAATGTAATGTTTGTTGCTGCTTTTCTCAATTGTAGATTTTTTTTATTACTTTATATTTTTGTGATTTTATGATGTAAATCTCTTTGAACTGCATTGTTGCTGAAATGTGCTACACAAATGAACTTGATTAATTGTCTGAAATGGAGCCAGCAAGAGGAAAATCTGACATCTGGGAATACTTTGAGATGATTGCTCATGATAAAATTCTTCTTAAGAAATAAATGACCCCTCCACCTCCCAAATTCTCACCTTTTATAAAAGTTCCACTATTATTTGTAGTCTGATTAGCAAAGATACATCAGTCTTTCACAGCAGAAACAGATTTAATGGTGTTGCAGGACTAAAATTCAACATGTAGCCAAATATAAGTGATTAGAGCCAATTAGAAAACCAAGAAAAAGCAAATGCCCCAACAGGCACTCCACTCCCAAGACACTAAAACATCAAATGTCTTTATTGTTAAATCAGCCTATGATATAAAAGAAACCCCAACACAACCACTGACATTCAACATATATCAGGATTAGACAAATCATTTTAATAATTAAAACATGAGAATTAAATATGGTTTCATTGATTCTCCTGTTCCTAAACATGAGCTTGATGAAAACTTTGTGACAATATTGCATTTACTAATTTTTGGAAGTATGATCCAACTGAGTGACAAAGCTGTTACAGTTTCACCAGCAGATGTCACTAGTGAGTCATGAATGAAGCATCGAGTAATGAAACCTTTTGCAAAGCAAAGGGCTGGAAAGCGTCATTGTTTCATGAGGCTTCATTTGCCAATCACTGGTAGCACTGGCTAACGAGGAACATAAGATACCGACTGACTGGTATGACAACATAGACAAGAACCTGACAAGGAACACAGAACATAGGTGGGTTAAAATACACAGGGAGTGTAATCAGGTAATGAGACACACCTGGGATCAATCAAGGGGAAAACAGGACAACATGGAGACTCACTAGACACAGAAACCTAAAGTAAACACAGAACAACTCAAATCCCAACAGAACTAGCAAAGGTTTTTACACTCCTTGAACTTTTTCATATTTTGTTGCTTTCCAACCACAACCATTAATGTATTTTATTCAAGATCCATGTGCTAGAGTTGTTTATCACTAGCTGCATTTCCGTCACAAATGCGCACAAAGTTTTCAGAATATCGAAAATGTACAATTTCACAATTTTAGTGTTTACATTAAATGAGACACACAATTAAAATCACATATGAATTAGTGTGCTCATGCAGTAAGTAACTAAAAAACATAATCCTCTGATATGTAACAGTAGAGAATAGGAATATGTCAATTTCTTTGGGCCTGTTTCACTCTCAGGACTTGAGAGGTTAACACACTATACATTACAAACTGGCAACAGACATCAAATAGTGTTGAAACTAGTAGCGTAAGTGTTCTCATAATCCAATCAAAACTAATAAATTAAACCTGACCCTAACCCTATCTCCATGGGGAGTGAGAGGTTTCTTCATCCATAATCCAAAGATTGAACAATTTAGGTCAGCAACAATGTGGATCGATACAAAGGACCTTTGGTGTAAAACCTAGTGTACAAAAGACTTGAGAACAGTTTAGCTTCCAGTACAACGAGCTCCAACACCATGTTTTCGGTCAAAGAATATACTTGCACGACAGTGGCCTAGTCTAAGTCAAGAGCTAAATCCATCGTGAATCTGTGACAAGATATGAAAAGGGATGTTCAATCGATCTTCATCAAGTTTAGATGGTATACAAATATGCATGAACACATATCTAATCTCTAAATTAAAAATGGCAGAAACATAACTCCCTGCAATTTAGGTGCAATTGCAGAATTAAACTGGGTTTGTAAATGATTGACTCTAAGGTCATGAAGCCAGATAAATTATTGCATTTCTGGGGGTTTTATGCATACTACCTTTTGCTGGTCTATTACATCAATTCTTCTTAAAATCCATTGAGGTTTGTGGTTGGAATGTAACAAACACGGACCATGACCTGTAGATGTGTCCTTTAAATCATACATATGTAAACAAAGATTGTTTCTGTAGGACAAATTCAACACTGGGTTTTAGGCTTGAAAGTAATCATCCATTCTTCCATCCATTTTCTTTGCATCCTTGTCCCATGGTGAGGTCAGGAGGGTTGCTGGTGCCTATCTCCAGCTAAGGTTCTGGGAAAGAGGCGGGGTACAACATGGACAGGTTGCCAGTCTGTCGCAGGGCAACACAGAGACACACAGGACAAACAACCATGCGCACACACACACCTAGGGACAATTTAGACAGACCAATTAACCTAACAGTCATGTTTTTGGATTGTGGGAGGAAACCGGAGTACCCGGAGAAAACCTACCATGCACAGGGAGAACATTCAAAATCCATGCAGAAAGACTGGGGCTGGGAATCGAACCCAGAACCTTCTTGCTGAAAGGCAACAGTTCTACCAACAGCACCACTGTGCAGCTCCCTGAAAGTAATCAGTCAAGATTTATTACCACTTTCATAATTCAGTCTTGTTTCAACATGGTTACCGGTGGAAAAATAAAGTAGAAAAACAGTCATTCCTGTCACAGAAACCACACACACATCTAGCTAGCATGTACCAGCACAATGGATCTGAGGTTGTTGGTCAGGAAAACCCCAGCACTCTCAGCCACAGCTCTATGGCTTTATTGTTCTTTGACTTTCAATCCAAAGCCTACTCATTTAATGAGACTCATGCAACATTAGGTTTGGTTCAGCTGTGCAGAACGCTGTGTTGTCCATTTAGCACTGCCTTGCTTGCTTGGTAGAAAACAAGTTAATAAAACAGGCTTCTACATTTTTTAGGATTTTTAGAGGAAAAAAACTTTAAGTTTTCTGGTAGATGAATTGAGTGGTTAACTGATAAAAGTTTGAAGAAGTACATGTGAAGTAGTTGTTCCAGCATCAAATTGTTCTCACGTTAAATTCAAGCAAATCATAAACAGGCTAAAAAGGGATGGATTTTATATCTACCATTAAAATATAAACATTACCAGACAATTTTACAGGGGAGCGAAAAAGTATTTAACCTTCTACAGATTTATTTGTCTCAGCTAAAAAAAACCTTTTTCAGTCTTTAATTGCCTTAGCCCTGGTCATTTATGTATGAAAAATTAAAGTAGGCTAGAGGCCAACACATCATTCCCTTATCTCAAGAAATTGAAGTACAGATATGAAATGTATCAGCCTGGAAAGGGTTACAGAGCCACTTCTAAGTCATTAAATCTCCAACTCACCACATTAGTCGTGTTTTAAACAAGATTCTAAATAACTTTCTCAATTTTGCAAAATGTGCAACACTGGTAAAAAAAAAAAAAAGTTGTTAAAGGGTTAATAGAGGAGCAATGAAGTGATGACTTCCTGAAGGTGGAGTTTGAAAAAGAGCACAAGTTTATAAAGAGACAGAGGCCTAATTTCAAAGCATTAAGTTATGAAGTCGCATTTCTTTTAATTCCTATTTGATACATACACAATTTTCATAACAACTGAAGGTAGCATACCAACTTGATTATGCTATAAAATGGCAGTATATATCTGTACAATACATGATACTGCTCCTTTAAACTACTCAGTTGCTGGTGATACTTGATCTGTATATTGATATTCATCAATATACAGATCAAGTATATTGATATACTTGATATAGATCAAGTACATCTACTTGATCTATATCAAGTACACATACTTGATATAGTTTTAGTCTAATTTGATAAAACCTTTTTACCTTTTGCTTCAAAAGTGAGCAGTGCCATGGTTTAGCTGCAGTGGATTTTATAGGTTTTGGTTACCTTAGCGATACAGAGCCTTTGCTTTATGAATATCAGCATTCTCCATGACAGCATGAAGATGGAGATAACAATGGAGGCTCAGCAAGCAGGGGGGAATATAAAATAAGAAACAAAGACCAAGAGAGAAGGTGACAGTTTGACGCTTTATCTTTTTTGCATTTTGTTACACTTTATTCTGACGAGATCATTACTTTCAATAGATTTTACCTGGCGTTAGGCAGTTTGATGCGTTTAACCAGCAGACCTTTCAATTGGATCAGCTGGGGATCCTACTGTGAGAATCCGTCATCTGACCAAAAGAGAATATTTTCCCGGTTCCAGTAAGGTTTCTTTTATTGCGGAGTTGAAGTTTCTGGCTGCTGTGTTTTCTGCTGGCAGCAAATCAGAAGGGGAGAAAAGTTAAAAAAACACAAAAAGAATTCTAAACTTTCACAATGTTTTTGCCCATTTCCATTCTCCCACTTACTTTCTATTAAAGTTCCCCCCCCCTACTCTTAATTTTTCTTGATAATGCTAATGATTTGGAGAGATTTCATACCCTGCACACCTGTATTTAGCAAAAAAACAACAACCAAAAAAACAAGTTATCAAGGGCTAGTAGATTTGGTTTCACGTTTATCATGCAAGACCACAAAAATGTGTTTTCCTTCTTTCACTCAGAAAACATTGAAGATCTCTGGACTGCCCTCAATCAGCATCCACCTTGAAGCTATTTTTTGATGTTTGAGAAGTAATTAGACAGATACTCACCAATAAAACAAATTACAGACTCTATAGCTAAGCCTCATTTCCACTCTGCCCTAGGAATAATCATAAATGCAAATAGGTACTTCAAACATGTTAAAATAAATTTTACAAATGCAATTCGGTTTATTTAGTCAACTTTTTACATGTATACAAGACAAAGTGGCCGGTGAGTGTAAATCAAATCTGTTTATTAAGTACACCTTGCCAATACTGGGTTGGACTCCGTTTTGCCTTCAGAACTGCCTTAATCCTTCATGACATAGATTCAATAAGGTACTGGAAACATTCCTCAGAGTGTGGTCCATATTGACATGAGAGTGTCACACAGTTGCTGAATATTTGTCAGCTGCACATCCATGATGCGAATCCCTCGTTCAACTAAAACACAAATGTTTTCTATTAAATTAAACTCTGGTGACAGTGGAGGCCATTCGAGTTCAGTGAACTCATTGTGTTCAAAAAATCAGTCTGGGATGATTCGCACAGTTTGACATGGTGCACGGTCCTGCTGGAAGTAGCCATCAGTGTGGTCATAAATATTTGGACATGGTCAGCAACAATACTCAGGTAGGCTGTGGTGTTAACACAATGCTCAATTGGTACTAATGGGCCCAAAGGGTGCCAGGAAAATATCCCCCACACCACTGAACCGTTGATACAAGGCAGGATGGATACATGATGCTTTTAAGTTTTTGATGCCAAATTCTGACCCTACCATCCAAATGTCACAGCAGAAATCGAGACTCATCAGACCCACCAAGGTTTTTCCAACCTTATATTGTCTGGCTTCCTCCTCCACCACCGGAGCCAACACACCACCAGGTAGTGATCAGTGGACAGCTCCGCACCTCTCTTCAGCCAAGAGTCCAAGACATACAGCCAGAGATCCGATGAAACGATGACAAAATCGATCATCGAACTACGGCCTAGGGTGTCCTGGTGCCAAGTGCACATATGGACACCCTTATGCCTGAACATGGTGTTCGTGATGGACAAACCGTGACAAGCACAGAAGTCCAACAACAGAACACCACTCGAGTTCAGATCGGGGGGGGGGGGGGGCGTTCCTCCCAACCACGCCCCTCCAGGTGTCACTGTCATTGCCCACATGAGCCCTGAAGTCCCCCAGTAGAACAAGGGAGTCCCAAGGAGGGGCACTCTCCAGTACCCCCTCTAAGGACTCCAAGAAGGGTGAGTAATCTGAATTGATAAAGAAACTATTTCAGCTTTTTCTATATTCTACAACAAAGCAAAATTCTGGCCTTTAGAACAAATTCCCTTTGAGGTAAAATGAACCCACGTGTGATCACTGTGAATATATTTCTATCAAGAGTTTAAATAGTGCTGCTTTTGGAGATCCAGTAGTCCTCTGCCCCGTCCACAGAGATTAAACTGAACTCATCTTGAGTCTGGGTTTGACATTTTCAATTTCACACCTCTTGCAGTTTGTTTTTGTTAAATATTTCACATTGTAGCGAGTGATGATGTGCTCCATACTGAAACCTGCGTGAAACCTAACCTATAATTTACACATAGTGAACCTACATGTGAGAATATTACCTTTACTCATTCATGGAGCTAGTATTTCAAACCTCCAAAATTGAACTAAAGCATTATAATTGATTGGTTTCTGGGCACAGACTCCTGAAACCAGGAGTCTGTGTCTAATGATGCTTTTAGACATCATTAGTCTTTAAGTTTTCAAGAGGATTAAAGCCAGAGTCATTTCATATGTAATGCCAGCCTTTTCCATTTAAAGGTAGCTTGGTGTGAGTTATGATCAATGCCCTCTTGGGAAAATCAGTAGTGTCCAACTTTCAACCAGATACCCTGTGTGAAATCTGTTGGGGCGTTTTTCTTTTGGGCAAAAGTTGTTCAACTTTCCAAACATCTCTTTTATTGACGATTGTCATTATTGGAAGAAATCTTAATCCAAACAGTAACTTAGGTAATATTATGTCACCAGTGGCAATGCTATTTCCATATTCTTATGGATCAAACTTCATCTTCCAACAGGTCAATGCATGGTCCCATAGAATGGAGTTTATTGTAGACAACCTCCAGAATGTAGGAACAGAAATGATGGAGTCTGCAGTCCTGACATAAATCTTGCTGAACACTAGTGTGATCACATTCTGGGTGCTGTTTGTGCTGGAGTGACAAAATTAGCTGGTGAAAACATGAACAGACAGTGGAACTCCTCCTATTGGTGGTTTAGTATTTGCAAATCTTTCTGTGGAACATAACTCATTCATTTTTCTTGGTGCTTATTTGATTTCCAATTTTGTGCACAGATTGAAAATAAAAGGTTAACATTGAGAGCTGAAGATTAGTTTGTAACTTTTAATATTATTTTGGTACCAAACCTGCAGAATCAACATGCGTCACGCGCCATTAAAATCAACAGATGAACAGCTCTCGCCCCTGCTAGCTTTTGATACAGAGGCGTTTCATGGAGCTTGCTGGCTGTCCGGACCATTGTACAGATGATTCTATTCTGAATGTATTAATTTCATTCCTCAGTTTTACTTGGGTGAAGTATCTTTTCTACGGAAAAAGGGCGTTGACCAAAACCACCATCCTTGCGTTGCACATTTCGCACTGTCCTACAATTTGTTCTCCTCTACACCAAAACCGATTCTTCATAGACTTTTCAACAATGTTTATCCTTGAAAAGAAAGCAAGTTTTATGCTCTGCATAGAAAATGTTTGAAACACGCATTCGAGATGACAAATAAAGAACAGAATTATGAGACATTTCTGTCAAAAATTGTTTTAGATTAGGTAGGTATTGTTAGGTAAATTTCAAAAGATGTTTATCTGCACCAGAATCCAATTGTTCCACTCATCTATTTTGTAAAATTGATTGCTTTTTCTGATGAAGTGACTGTATGTATCCCAAAATAATAAATTCTGGGTATTTTTTAATGAAAAACTATACTTTCTGTGGCACTTTTCTAGATGGTCGGAAAAAGGGAATTTTCCATTAAAAAATGTATACTGACATAATCAAGGAAACTGAAGATAGCCATAAATAAATGTATTTATTTGATACAGGAGCATAAAAACAAATTCCAATGAAAAATACAAATTTAGGGAGTGGTAAAAAAAACTTTTCTCAATTTTTAAAGTGTTTTATTGTCTGTCAAATATGCTTCAAAAGCATTTCTGCAGCCCAATAAATCTTTATTTAACAGTACCAGATCCATACAAAAAATTAGCTGGTGAAAACAGTTTTTGGGGCTTGGTTCCAACCTATTGTCTGGTATCCCAAAATGCCTTGTTTGCTGTTAGGGTCAATATTGAAATTTCTTTTGTTTTTCTTTTAATTGTTTTAAAATGACATTGTTTAAAGAACCTTCATTTTAAAAGTAATCTATTACAGTGCATTTTCCTGCTTTGTAATATACTGTAAATATTAACAAATTTCATTACAAATAAGTGTCAAATTGATTACATTTTTGCGTTATTGCCTTTCAAATTCCCAATTGTTTTCAATCCAGAGGGGGTTTTGTGGCAAGGTACACCTACCCTCCAAAATCTCAAAATTATTAGACATAATGCGCTGAAATTTCCTCTGAAATTTCCTCCTTTCTGGTAAAACACTTAATAGAAAATGCATTTAGAGTACTAAAAAAAAGTACTGCTGGTACCCATTTTAAAACAATTGGATGGTTGTTGATGGTCATCAACAATGACAAGTTTTGACCCACTGAATAACTACAAATGTTATGGTGAAGATCCTTCATGGAAAGAGCCAGGTAAAATGGCTGTAGTTCACTTTTCTGAGGTGGAGGCTTGTGTTGGAGCAATTTAGAGCAAAGTACGGGTTTCCTTTGGACAAGATGAGTCAGTGATTTTGACGGATAACTAGGGAAATAAAATTATTCACTTTGAACGAACCAGAGGTATGTTTATGGTGTTGCAATTGCGATGTAACTATTTTCTTTTAATAGGACTTGGTAATGAAAAATAAATAAGCTCCGTTAAAATAAGAAAAAACAAAAGTGCACAAAGCACAAAGAAGCCACAGCTGGTAGCATAACAGGAGGAGCTAACAAAGAACTTTGTCTTCTTTTCTACATTGGCAGATCACAAGCAACACACAGATGCATATTGCCACCTACTGTACATTAAAAACATAAATCTTTGTAAAATGTCAGCTTAACTTTCCTAGAAGACTTACAAGAAATATTGCACTTTTATGGAATATGAAACATTTTATAGATGTACTAGTAAATTCTAGTAATATGATAAACCAAAACATAGTAGAAAATATTTTTTTCTATATTTTGTTTACAGGACTTCTTTTATTTATTCAGCTTTGTTATACACAAGGTAGCAAAGTGCAGCAGTCACCTCAGATGTTTGAGGTTAGAATAAATTAAGCTCTGCTGACATTTTCCTCCCACTCCAAGAAATCTACTTCTGACTAATGTGCTTTTGGTACTAGTAATATCCCTCTTTTCTCTAGCCCTTTGTGTTTGACATTTTAATAAAGCACTGTATTGTTAGAGCACACTCCCACTCTTCCTCTGTCGCGCCTCGCTCTTTCATGCTTATGCTCCGCTTTTATGTCGGGCTCCGCAGAGATTGTCGTCAGCCTATTGCTGTATACACAGCTCTCACTGACAGCGAGCAGCAAAGAGAGAAAAGTCAGACGAGGGTAGGCAGCAAGACTCTTTGAAGAGAGTTACATCCATAGACAGGGAGGCATGAGGGGAAGCAAATCATGCTTGACTGATGAGAGCAGAGGTAGTCAGGTGATAAAGCTTGAGTAGAGGGTGAGGCAGGCCAGAATAAACATGATAAAAGCTAATAACGCAAACAGATTGTATGTTAAACCCAAGATGGGATGAATGAAATCAAATTATTGTCAATAAAACAGTAGGTAACTTGAAAATCCTGATACGGCGCTTAAACCAGAGTGACTTTGTGGAAAACTGGTCGTCACCAAGCAACAGTGGTACAAGATTACAGCGGTGGATCCACTGCTTGCTAACATCGCGGCTGCTAACCGGGCCGAGGCCAACGTCCGGCAGCTAACCGAGAAAGCAACCAGTGGAAAGCGACACATTGGATTCACAGCAGGCAGAGGTAAAACTCTGCCTTATCCGTAAGGACCGTTTCCACCAACGTCAGCTGAACTGCGAGAGATCGGCTGTGCTTGGACAACGCGTCTGGCCCAGGATGTGAGGGGCATACAGGGTGTCTGTGTTCACAGAGCGACAGCGCGGTGGCCTCCAACTGCTGAGGAGGAGCCTTAAGGAAGCGACCGGCAAAAACAAGCGAAATAAAGCCTCCAAAAGGATCCAAGACCGACGGGAGACAAGATGAGGAACGTATCACTCACGCAAGTCAAAGAGCTGCTGAGCCAGCAAAAGGAAATGTATATGAAGTTACTCCAACAACAACAGGACAATTTTAAAGGTTTTGTTAAAATCATTGTGGACACTACTAACACCAGAATGGACGCAATGACACGAGAACTACAGGACATTAAAACCAGCCTGCAATTTACACAGAAAGAAGTTGACGATATTAAAGTAGAAAGTGCTAAGCACAAGGACCGAAGTGACACGCTGCAGTCAGACATATTTAAAGTATGTGAGGGCATGATGACTATCACTGATAAAATGGAGTACCTTGAGGGGCAATCAAGGAGAAACAATCTGGTTTTTGATGGAATTACTGAATCACCAAATGAGACTTGGGCTGAGACTGAGGAGAAAGTGAAAACTATTCTAACTGAAAAGCTAAACTTTCAACATAAGATTGAGATGGAGAGAGCTCACCGCACCGGTAAACCTAGAGGAGACAGACCCAGGCCCATTGTTGTCAAATTTTTACGATACAAGGACAGATCAACTATTCTGCAGCACACCAAGGCACTTAAGGGATCTAAGATTTTCATTAATGAAGACTTCACGGAGGCTGTAAGGAAAAGGAGGGCGGAACTAATGCCGGACTTAAAAGCAGCACGTCAAAGAGGGGACATTGCTTACCTACGTTATGATAAGTTGATCACCCATCCTCGTACTAGTACCCCTAAATAATCCAACAATGTATGACAGACAACCAGACACAGCTGACGTTCACCTCTGAAAGACAAACATGCAACAGATCGCGGCCTATGAGGATATAGAGCTACCCGTATTCCAACACAGAAACTATCATCAGCAAGATATTGAAAATGACATTGATCCTGATAAC
>CAEGAF010134420.1:0-16226 GCA_903067075.1 Micropoecilia bifurca | reverse complement strand
GGACGGGTGGCAACATAACTGTGGCGTCTATTCTATGCGCCTTATAATGAGGTGCGCCTTATATATGAACAAAGTTTTAAAATATGCCGTTCATTGAAGGTGCGCCTTATAATCCGGTGCGCCTTATAGTGCGGAAAATACGGTAATTTAGCTGAACGGTAAAGGGGACCGTTCATTTGTAAGATCAATGTCCATCAGAGTTGCTCCATTTCCTCTTTGTTTCATTAAACATAGCTTAGTAGTTTATGTCACAGAACAGAAAGTAAGAACCTTATAGATTTGCTTCTTGGCTTGAAGAAGGTATATCTTATCTAAACTACTCACCCTTTCCCCACGATCTCCTTTTGGCCCCACTGGCCCTGGTGCCCCAGGTGTTCCAGGTGTCCCCTGTCGTCAGGATGCATTAAAGATGACATGTCATTTTAATTAAGCATATGATTATATATGTTTGTATAGCAGTAGGTCAGACAGTGCTAAGTGCAAGTGATAACTATGTTACATGCCAGTTAGCTTACGTTCTGTCCTGATGGGCCAGGAGGTCCTACTGGGCCTCTGGGACCTGGGGGACCTGTGTGTAGAAGCATGGAGTCATTGTTTCTCTCTGGTGAAGACGGCAAAACTCAATCTGACATGTTTATATTTCACCCCTCCGTTTGAAGAAAACCTTTGAGTTTCATGAACTCAAACTTCTCAGACGTCAATGACCGACAGTGAAAGTTAGCTAAAATGTATACTGGAAGAGCTCTGCATGCAGAGGTATTTTCAATTATAGGATGTTTGAATGGTCACGCAGATGTTTTCCAGCAAACCGCATAAACATCCTGTAAACAATAAAAGCTCACCAACAGGCCCGGGAGGACCCTGAGGTCCGGGAACAGGCAAACCTCTGGAGTCATGGAAAGTGTTGGTGAAGAAGGGATCTTTTCCGCTATCTGGGGGTGAAAGACAATCAATTAATCATGGAGTTTCTGACAAAAGGAAAAAAATGGTCCAATAGTGATGCCTTTTGTAAATTATGATAATTTAATGCACATTTGGCATTTTTAATGGACTTTCAATGGACTCTTTAGAACAATTTTGCATTAAAAATGTCATTATTTACCAAATTACACTTCATGACAACTGTCATTCATAAAGACTTCTTTATGTTCATGACAGGTGTTATGTCATGTTTATGACAGTGTCATGTCAGTCTTATGCACATCCCTTCAAATAAAGTGTTACCGGGGATGGATACACATTTCATTACATTTTCTATTTATACATTTTGAAGACAGTTTTACGTTACGTTGTGTCGCTGTTGTACTTTGTGGTTATAATGTGACAACTAGATTACCTTTGCATTGCAGTTATATACCTCACTTTTGGTGAGATGCTTTTGTCAATGAATTTTTTTCAACGTGCTCTAGAGAAATCTGCAAAACAAATGCAATGGACCCTTTGTGGTTTTATTCAACATTTTAGGGAATCTTGTGGATATGAGTTCTGATTATGTAGCTTTATTTGAAATTTCTGCATTCAGCCATAGATATGACTTAGTTTGTCTCATCTATGGCTCTCAGCAAGTTGCAATTGCTAACAACTACATGTGACTGGCCACAAGAATCAGGTTGTTTATTTTTTAAATGCAAAAGAGAAAAAAATGGCAGAGTTAGTTTTCTTATTTTTTGTAGATATCCTTTCTGGACTGTTTAGTAAATATACTGTAAAAATAACAGAAACAGTTTAATGTGACTTTAGAAACTTTTGTGAGTTTTCAGTGAAACGTCGCTTTGACAACTTGATTTGACCTCTAGAGGGCAGTATTTAAAAAAAAACAACTGCATTTTCATGCAGAGCTCAGCAAGGCTGGGGGCTGAACTAAACTACCATCAAAAGCATCCTGGTCATCATTAAAACCAGGTTGGATGGCAATTAAAGTTTAGTCATGTTATGTTTAAAGGTCTCCATATATTTTATGTGGAATTCACTCAGTCAAACCACATGCAATCACAGCATTTGAGCAAGAGGAAAAGGGTGGTAAACATGTGTGTGATGAAGGAAGTGTGTGGGTCATTTTATTCTAACAGGAAACACAGATCCAATCACAGGCCTGAAACCTCACAGATACTGAAAGGACAGAGGAAGAGGAAGAAGAAAATGATGAGGACGGCTGACAGCCATAAACATCCTCCCTCTGCCTGAGGTGCAGACACCACTAAGGGATCGGGGGACAGATGACACCTCTCTCTTCCCTCCCTCCCCATTTACAACATGGCGAGGCTTAGTTAGATGGATTAAACAAGCAGACGCTTCTAACACTGACATATTCCCACAGTCATCTTCTCTGCTGCTGATGCACATCCAGTGGTCAAACAAAGCCCGTGTTTTCCAAAGGAAGCTCGGCGCAGACCCGCCCCCACCGTTACTTTGATGTGAAAGAAATAGCTCACAGTTTGGAAATCATCATGCCCACCCCAGCGCCCCCACGGCTCTCCACAGTGGAACCCAGAGCTTACAAATCTGTGTGTTGCATACTTTGTTTTACCACCGGACCCGAATGTAAAACCCACCCATGTGTTGACCTTGAAAGAGCCCATCCGTCTCCCACTCCCCTCCCTCAGCTGTCTGGACGGCCTACATCTGGAAACCGTTCAGTGACGTCGGCTGTGGACAGGTTCTCATCTCAGAATAGGAAGTCTGCGCTAGTTTTGCATATTTTGTATCTGGTAAAACACTATTTGATTGTGATTTTCTCTTCTGGTAGCGGAACAACATCAGAGGAAGCAGGCAGCAGCTAAAAGATTGACACCAATCTTCATGTTTTTGCACAGCTTCTGCATTTTTGTAAAGAGAGTTCTGAATATAACGTTGAAACTCAGTAAAACTGCACCACTTTGCTTATGAAAAAACCTAACTAAAGATTTGTGTTAATAAAGATTAAAGCTTTCATTGCCTGAACCTAATAAAAAACCTTCATCCTTCTCCGACATGGATATGTTTATTCATTTCTTTAATCATCGTCAGATTCTCCTTTTACCAATCATTTTGTCATCCTGTCTGAGTGTCTTAAGGCATTTTTATCTTGGTCATGTAAAAAAAAAAAACACACACACACACACAAACCGCAAACCCCCCATTATGGCTTAATCCTTTCACATTATATACCAGGCCTTGTGTGCTTTTACATCATTCAGCAGTGGATGTGGAACCAAAATAGTACAACTTGGTGCTGCCATTTGCAGAAAACATATCAAGAACCATCTATGCTCGATGCAAAATGGACACAGTCTCTTATCTGTCATTCTGAGTTCATTTGTCTCAAATCTTAGTCTGCCATCAGGGAGCTTGTAGATGCTTATCCAAATGCATCAAACAAAGTCAAATCCACTGTTAATAGGACGACCAATTTAGCACACATTAACTCACACGGATCAGCAAACAAACAAAGAAGATGACGTGTCGTGTTTTATTTATTTGGTTAACAGTCCACTGGTGCCATTGTTTCTTTTAGAAAGTTTAGATTTATTATACACCTTCTACACTTTGAATCTAGAAGTCAACTCAGAACTGCTTTGCTTAACTTCAATGGCGACTTAACGAAATGCCTCAATATGCAAAACAGTGATACATATTTATGTGTGTATAGGGGGTGTAAGTGGGTGTTAAGGAAAATCCCACAGTGGTGAGCTCTAGTGTAGGCAGGTTTTCCACATCACTTCTGTAAAAGCATAGTTATTTCCTGCCAGTTTTGGAATGACCTTGATCACAAGATGCAATTAACATGTGAGATCACTGAAGTAAAGGACGATTAGAAAGGCGCTTTGGTTGCTACCCTGCCAGTTTCCTTGTTGCTCCAAGGTTGCTCTCTTGTGCTGCTATGGATTTTTTTCAAGTTATTTTTGGCTGTAGTGGCCTTTATTTGACAGTGATCAGACAGAGAAGTGGGTTGTCAAGTTAAGTTTGTTTTCTGTCATTTATTATACTCACACAAGACTGTCTTCCTTCTGACTTGCATTTGGGTCGTCAACAATCACACTGCATGAAAACAAGCCTGTCACCTCTCCTTAAAGTCCTGGCTTTAAGGTTGATTTCTATTGTACAGCACTTTGTGATTTTATGTCTGTGAAAAGCTCTTAAATAAACTTTACTTACTTAATTACTTACTTACTGTCCCTGACAGGTGGCTAAGCCCTGTGAGTCAAACAAAAATGACTCTCTGGTGCCATTTCAAATATTTCCTGGATTTTAAAAAATATATATTTTTAGAACAAACCACATTGATGTTATAACTGATAAACACATGTGTTGTAAAAACTTTTTAAGTATACCACATGCTATTTCTTCCTCTCATTCTGCAGTTTATCTAATCTTGTTAAAGAGCATCTGACATGCCAGGTTTATGGCAAGCAGAACAGGACTGGAAATTAGCAAAAAGGTTTTGAAAACCCTACAGAAAGCCAGGGGAAGTATTATTCTAGATAGCTGTAAAAGATTACAAAAAAGCTTGGCTGCTTGGAAGCCAGGTATAACATATTGAGGGGGTGCAATCTGTGTTTTTCGTGCTGATCAAAGCCAGATTTAGAGTTAGTTTTGGTGCCCTAACCACACAAACTTATTTTATGCATATAAACAGAATATCGCTTAGGTGCATATCAATTTAAAGATTGTCAGACGATATTCACCTGAAAATCCAGTTTTTGTAAAACAAACCTTGCATTTGTCCTCATGATAATGTCCTCCATTAACACGAATCATGTCTACCTTCATCCAAGCGGAAAACAACTCAAGATGTTACAGTAACTATGCAAGGCCTGTTTGCGTAACACAAGAACTGAAATGCACCAGAAACAGAGAGAATGGGCTCAAGCTTTGCTGCTGCTGTGCCCGACATGCATGGAGTCAAGGGTAAGATTATAATGGTATCATTATTTTCAGTGAGTTGTGTATTGGAAACACAGCTGTAAAAACGATGCCCTGCTTCTTCTTCAGACTAATTTTGAGACCAGACAAAGACAACCAGAGTAAATACAATTTTAAAAAAAGGTTTTTGTGATCTTACAGTCTGGGCAGGACAACAAAGCAATTTCTAAAGCTTTGGGACAACATTAATATTTCAATCAGAACTGGTTTAAATAATGGAGGTGACATAGAACAGTTCTGAACCTTTCCAGGAGTGACTAGCTGAAAAATGGTTCCTATAAGATGATATTAATAACTCATTCAAGAGGCCAAAAAGAAAGCCAGAACAGCATCTAAAGTGCTGCAAGGGTTTATTTGCCTCATTTAAGGTCCGTGTTCCTGATTCAATAAAGAAACTGAGCACAAACGGCGTCCATGCTGCAGTTCCCTAGCCAAAACCCCTTCTGACCAACAAGAATGTAATAGTTTCATATTTGCCACGAAAAAACAAAACAAAACAAAACAACAAAAAAAAAACACAAACATCCCCCTGTCGACAATGCTCGAGACCTTTGGCAAAATAATTCGTGGACTGAGTTTCGTCTGGCAAGAAGCTAATTTCAGAAAACAAACATCACATAAAACCCAACCCTGGAAGCGGTTACTTACTGTGGTCGGGTTCTGGTATGCGGGCGCCGGCTGGCAATGGTGGGCCTGGAGGCCCAGGCGGCCCGGGCAGCCCTGGCAGACCTCTCTCCCCCGGGTGTCCAGGTGGGCCGCGGGGTCCTACAAGAAGGGACAGAAGGTGATAAATTAGCGACAAGGTACATGGCCATGGTAGGACTCAGTCTTGATCTCCTTTGCTCAGAGGCATGTTGCATTGCAGACTGATGATGAATGACTGGCGAAGGGAGGAAAAACGATGACAAGGAGCAGAGAGGGAAAATATTAGCCAAGGTGTTGATACAACTTGGCTAATATTAGTTGATACGTGACTACATGTGCACATATGGAGTAAAGTTCTGGGCTTTGGGGGAATAAAGGGCACAGTGTGAATTGATTAAGTTTGTTACTCTAATTAACAGGAGGGTCATTAACGAATCTGTGCAAATAACTTGGTGGAACCTCAACTCAAATAAACAGAGTTAAAGTCAAGTCTTCCTGCAAGTGAAATGTTCCATGTACCATCAACTGTTCAGAGTAAACACACAGTTGTTCCTCCACAATATCAAGCTCATCCACTGAAAACCTATAAGTCATAATTTCATAGCAACTTTAATGCTTGAATAGGCATATAGAACTGAAAGCTCATAGCAGAGGAATCTGGAGGGATATGGGATTCCTAAATGAAAAGTGTAGAGGAGTCCAGTTCACAGCAGCCACTTACTTTAGTCGCTAATTTGAAGCTGGAAAAAGCATCACCACATCATCTGACCTCATTCAGGCCATCACCTCTGTCCTTCCATCTCGTCAACTCTGAGGCAACTGTCAACTAACGTCCAGTAATTACTGAAGTGCCTTGCAATGTTATTACAGCTTTGACTTTTTACACTTTGCGACTCGTTTTTGTAAACCTTGATATAGAAGAAAATCTCCCAGCATTTTGGCCGCTTCTCTTTAAGTCATCTATAGGACAATGGTTTACGTAAAAAACTCCAGCAGCCCTTCAAAGTTACTGCAACACGTCAGGGAAACCATTGAAGTTTTTCCTGTACAGTTTCAGTCCCCTGCTAGTTCTGGGGGATGCTGTGACAAAATATGATAACATATTTACAACTCAAAGTTCACTTTTCTCTTCTACTTTAGTAATTTATACTTTACACTGGTCACATTTTACCCCTGTGTTTATCTTTTACTTTAAACGAAAGACAAACCCCCCCCCAAAAAAACCTTTCGGATCCCCATGAAGTAATGGAGACAGAAAAAACAATAACACAGCAGGCATATGGAAATCATAATGGAGCTGGGATTTGTATACGTACAGCTCATGCTTACTTCAGATTGAAGTCACATGGAGCTACTCAGAAAGTGGGTTTGTAGTTCAGGTTTCGCTCTAAATCTCACTTTCACCTAGCAGCCAACGCAAAGACGGGTTCATATGTTAGTCTGAAAGGAGAAACACTCCCTCCGTGATCCAAAGCAGAGGGGTAGCAGTCGATAGCAAGAGCAGATGTTGTGGCACAACTTAGACCACCATTTACTTTAGTCTTTACAGTTGCAGCTAAAGGTAGACTAAATTTTTCTCAACAGGTCATTTGTTATTTGTCCACAAGGAGCAGTGAGATCTGGGTTTAAAGGAGATTGATGATTTGGCTCGGCTCCAGGCTGATGACAATGAACAGCAGGACACAGACGTGTGTGTGTGTGTGTGTGCGTGTGTATCGTGCCTCACAAAAGTATTGAATCCCCTAAATTTTGTCATATGTCTTCATGTCGTAATGACGCAACTTCAAAGTATTTTAGTGGGAGGCAATGGGGTTATGTATTTGACCAACATAAAGAAGTGCATAGTTGTGAAGTGGAAAGAAATTGAAAAATGGTTTGTTAATATTTTACCAGAAAGCCTGTGTGGTTTTGTTTTCAGCCCCCTTCATAGCAACAAATACAGACAGACAACAGCACACAAATGATAGAAACACCAGAAAAGTAAGGCACGCAATTTTGAAAAATTTAAAGAAGGTTCAGGTTTTAAAAAACTTAAAGCAGTGGTTAAAAATTTTTACCATTCAAAATATCATTCAAACAAGAAAGATGGTGCAACTGCAAGCTTAGTGAGACATGGTCCATGGTATCTGATCTAGCACCCAGATTTATTAGGAGTGAACTCCACAAATCTGGCATATAGGAAAATTGGTAACATGAAAGTCATAAAAAAAAGTGTTTGTTATTTGCCACAAGCCATGTAGAGCAAACAGGTGGAAGATGGCGATCCAGTCAGATGAGAGAAAGGTTCAACTTTTTGGCACAATATGTTAAAAAGATCTAGTCAAAGTGTAGATCTAAATCCAACTAAACAAAGTGTAGTTCACAAATGTTCTTTATCTAATCTGACTGAGCTTGAACTATCTGGCAAATGAGAAAAGGCAGAAACATCGTCTTCAGATGGGCAAATCTGGTAGACATTCCCTTATGATTTGCAGTTGGAATTACACTGGTTCTAAAAGATAAAAATTCAATAGCATTAAATGCATGCAGGCTACATGTTTTAATTTAGAAAAAATACTTAAAATACAGCCATTATCCTTCCGCTTCTCAATTACACACAACTCTGTGTTGTGTTGGTTGCAGAAAAGCCACTTATACACATTGCAGTTTGTGGTTTCTGTAAAAAAAACAAGAAATATGTCAGGGTGTTGTGTCCTTTTGCGAGGCACTGTACGCAGTGTGTAAAAACTTTTAGCAGTACTTTTAGAAACAAATAACTTTAGATGCAAACCAACAAAGTGTAAATTCCCTGAACAGCCAGGAAACCTCAGAGGCCGCTGGAATGTTGCAGCTTTCAGTACTGGAAGGTCTTCAAGCTGACCAAAGACCAAAACCATTGCTGTGACAAACATTCTGGAGCTGAACATCACAAGTCAAATTTATCATCTATTGTTTCTGCTGCTTTGTGGTCAGGACTAATCCATTCAGTCATCTAGTTGCATTGACAATAATACGAGGTCAAAACAATTGCTCTGCAGAAAAAAAAAGAGTTTTTGTCAAGGGCACACAGGGAGCTCAATGTGCTTAATGATCAACTGGTTGATCTCAGATGTCCGTCTACCTTTGGTCCTCCGTTACCTGCTGGTCCTGGCAGTCCCTTCGATCCTGGCGCTCCAGACGGGCCCTTCGCTCCCACATTCCCCGGAGGCCCACTGGGACCTGGCAGCCCTTGAGATCCTGGCTTTCCTGATAGTAAAGAAAGAATCAGGAGTAATCACGAATCCCCTCACAGGTTCACATCCTGAATGACATCAGCTGAAACGGAACTACAATTACAACTCACCGTCTCTGCCAGGAAGTCCATCTCTGCCCTTTTCACCCTGAGGACCTGAAGGAAAACAGGGAGATGCCTTCATTTGGAGGTTCATGTCTGTGAAAAAAAATCTGAACTCGAGCCACCTGGAGAAGATGAAGTGTAAAATCCTTGGAGGCATTAAGTCAATTTCTGTCCAAGTAACAACTTTTCTGTGAAAGCAACAAATGTCTGTAGAGTAGCATTGCTCTTATGATGGTGTATTATTAAAATGCTGATTTCAAAAATACCAAATAAGACGGTTGTTTACAGAAACTTACATTTTGTAGTTTCTGACTGGATGGCTAACATTAGAAAACATTAGGTTAAATTATGATTTATAACAAAGGCTCTTTGAAACAACATAAAAAAACATGAAGCTTTTTTGAGCTCTTTCTACTTGTAAGGCAGATGAATAAATTCATATCACCAAACTAAACTCAGCAAATCATCGACTATTTTCTCATTGTTCTAGAAGAAACTAGTACAAATTTCAATCTGTGTTGCTGAGGTTTCACGTGATCCACCAAAGCAAAGTAGAGCATAAATGTGAAGGACAATAATTTTAATAATCTTTTTAATTTCAAACAAACATCTGAACAGTGTAGCATGCTTTTCTGTTCAAGCCCCCTTGTTTTGATACTTTCTAGACCCGGCCTCTGCTACAATTACAGCAGCAAGTCTCTACTGACTATTCACATCTAGAGATGAGCTGGATGATATAAATAATAAATTGCAGATATTTCTCTTTCTCAATTATGCTTCCAACTCCCTCTGTGACCATTAGTATCTTGGGAACTATAATCTGTCAGGTCAGGGCAGCTTCTGCTGGGTGAATATTACAAAGTGGATAAAAAAAATCTGGTCAAAGGACAGCTGGTTTTCAATCTAAGCAGTCCTTTGTGATGTTATTATTGGACACTAATGTCGCAATGATGACAGATTTGGAATATAATGAGCAGCCATAATCTAGAGAATGAAATTGTTGGAAAATGTCTGCATTAATATTTACTTATGCTTGTACTTTGACTATACCATTGTAACAAATGAATCTGCTTTGATGTAAAGCAGTTCACTGTAGCTCAGCTGTATGTTTAGTGTCGCTGCCCTGCTGACAGGGGAATCTCAAGCCCAAACGATGGCTTTGAGTGGATTTTGGTTAGGGACATCAGAGTAAAGGGGGCTGAATATAAATGCTAATCACATCTTATGGATTTGCATTTGTTAGTTTTTTTTTTTTAATTTAATTTTCTTTCTGCTGTGCTTTGCTTTGTGTTAATGTGTGACATAATCAGCAATAGACTTATGAATGGATATGCTGTATCTCCATAGAGCCGCTGGTTGGTCTGATTCGACTGTGTAAACAGAGTTTACACATGCAGAAACAGAGCTAAGCTTTTAATTAAAACACAATCACAATCATCTCTTGAGTTTCAGCAAGAAACTTCTGCTACTGTGCCAATATCCTCACACTGCTGCAGTTTTATGCTTCCACTTTGTCAAAACTATTTTCTCCAACAAAAACAAAAGCATTTGCTGGAAAAACACACAGAAAAAAAAGTGTGTAATTGTGCTCAAAGCAGCAGATTGCAACACACTCACTTCCACCCTAATGGTCTAATTTCATGTAAATAAAATCTTTGCTAATAAACTAGTCAGACTAAACGATACCTAACAGTTTTTCAGACCATGTGGTTTTTGATGTGCTGGACTAATGGCGTTACATGCCTGAGTAGACGCACCAGGATCTTGCTTTTGTGAACAGAAATAAGTGTTAAATGCACAGGAAAAAGGATGTGAGGAAATAACCTCGAGCAAAAGTAATGGTCATAGGTTGAAAGAATGGAAAGTGTGGCTGTTTTTTTTTATAAAGTAAAAAAAAAAGATCTGCTCGATTCTAAATAAAGTAAAATGTACATATTCATCATCACACAACGCCATAGGCTACCTGCAGGGCCCTGCTCACCAGGAGCTCCCTGTACCGACACGGCCCCCATCAGCAGCGAGGTCTCTGGAGACGTTTCTCCTTTGTTTTGTAGGTGGCGATGTGATGTGCTGCCCGGCGCTGTGAGCAGCTGCACCTGGGACGGGAAAAAACCCACAAAAAAACAAGTCATTTGATAATATCTTTTAATAAAAAAGGCCTGTGATCTTGCCCAGTGATTCAGATACAGCTTTCACCTTTGCCTCCAATGAGTTGAGCTTTTCACTCAAAGCTGTGATTCGACTGCAGTTCAGACAACCTGAAAGCCAGAAGGTATGTGTTTTCAGCTGCAGGCGCCGAAGCATCTCTCTGTCATCTTGTTTTTATGCAGGAATAGGATCATGTTCACAGCTCTTACTTGAGAATGCCTCTCCTGTGCGTGCTGGCGGACGGCGTAGTGCGGAGGCTCTCCTGATTGCCTCTTGAGCTACGGCCAGGTTCCCTGGATCTGTGACAAAGGACAAAAAAACAAAAGCAAAAATATTTTTAAAAAATTCTTTGAAGTTTAAAACATGTTTATTAGATTTGGAAGATTGTATTGTATATCACTGATAAATGGCAATAAAATGCAAACATACCCTCCCTCTGTAAAAAGAAGCCAATTTTCAAATTAAGTGACATAAATCTGATTCTGATTTAACAAACCTCTGATGTCTTCACTGGCTGTGTGCTGTATTTATGCTGGGATGAAATTACACACAGCTTTTCTGCCGGTGACTTCTGAAGGCTATGAGAAGTGTTGTATTTTATTTTGGGGTAGTAGAATAAGAGGAGGCTGAATGTAAATAAAAATTTCTATTTGTCCCAAAAAGTCATGCATCAGTTTCCCTCTAAATGCTACCTTGTGTTCTGCAATAAACAACCCCAAAATGTGCAATAAAGTTTGTGGTTGTAATGTGACAATTAAAAATGTGTAAGTGTGCGCAGGTCAGTGTGTAGCTTATTTCACCGTGTGCAGTTTTCTATCCATCAGAGGAAGCCTTTCAATTTGTACAAATCTTCCCGGGGAGAAAAGAAATGTCAAAATCAACCATGAGTGCAGCAGCTCGCGCCTGTGCTGCATTTCTCAAAATTCAAACTGCACGCTTGCTGCATCCTCGCTACGTTGTGCTTCCTTTTCCATTGTTTCCTTATGCAGTTTTAATCTGCAGGGTTGGGGACTTGAGGCATGTAAAGAGAAACAATAGATCCCTTTGTGAGAAGAGAATGGGCTGTCTCAGCTCTCGTTCTGTCTCCCCTTCATTTCTACAGAGTGTAGGAGTTTGTGTCCTGAGGTTCTGGGATGTTTTGAATGGGAAGACTTTTTGTGGAAACGCTAGACTGATTCCATTGTCCAGGCGGGCTTTGCCCTGGTTGGCCCAGGTGCTTTTAAAACAAATAAAGAGGCTGGGTTCAGAACCTCATTAGCCACCAGGAAGCATGTCTTTCCTTTCAGTGCCCCAGCTATGCCAAGTGCTACACTGAATGAAGCTATAAAATAGCACCTGCAGCGCACAGCTGAGGCAATAGAGCCGCCTTCCCCTCGAACAGCTCCGCTTGACATAGCTGCAGATGCCGTAATCCCGCTGCAGGAAATCCGAGAGATTATTATCACACGGGAAAAAAATAAACGTTTTACATAAACTTACAAAAGAAACAGGGGCGAGAGTGATCGCCCAAAAGTTTAAAAACGCAATGCACATGGTTCAGGGTAAATTCATGACTGCTCCAATTTATCCCCACCTCGCCTTCACCTTTGTGCTCATGATTTCAGTGTTTGGGGTTGTCGGGCATTTCTCAGCGGATTACATGTGTAGACAGACTCAAGCAATCCACGACTTGAGATTGAAATGTTATGGCATGAGCTCTGCGTGGTCCCACTCACATGTTTCAGGAACAATATAAACTCTTGCGCCGAGACGAGGAGGACACACATTCAGCCTCCCCTCCTCTCTCGCCCGTCTCGCACGTCGGCCCGCATGAGGGAAAGCAGCGGAGACAAAGGGAGGTGTGTGTGTATGTGTGTATGTGTGTACATGTGCGAGCGCATCCCGCAGAGCCTCCCCGCAGAGTCCGGCTCATGTCGACGGCTGCTTTCAATTACAGAAGGAGGGGATCCGGACCGGAAATATAGGTCTTACTCCTCCCCCCCGCAACAGAACCTCTTGTCCTTCAGAAGTAAAGAACATTTAAGATCCACTTCCCCCCCAAACTGTGGAAGGAATTAGGCTTTGACACAAAAAAACGCTGCCCTCTCCCTCTGCTGCAGCACCAAGACCCATGTGTTTATCTGCACCTCTGCAGACACAGACAGAGGATCACCGGCATCCATTGCTCTGCTGGCCAATAACAACATTGTTACACCGTATCGGCTCTTTGATCTCACTGACTAATCGTCCCGACTCAAGGGGTCGAAGAAATGTGATAACGTATTTGACCTGCTCAGGCCCCGGTTGCCCCAGTGTCCAATCAGCAACCGAGCCAGAGCTCTTCATTAGAGATGCCCCTGCGGAGAGAGCAGCAGGCCGGAGACGGCACCTTTCCTTATCTCGAACACGCACAGAGTGCAGAGATTCGCTTGCAAGCACTTCCAAGAGTGATCTTTGCTCTTGATGGAATAACGGAGGATAACAAGCGAGATGTGAGGGCACCAAGTTAATCTTTTCCACTTTCATAATTACTGTGTGTGGTTAAGAAAATATAAAAGATGACTCATGGGGCTCTTGTAGCAAAGAGATTAACCTCCAAAGAAGTTAAGACATTCTGTGAAATAAAAACAAGGAAAGTACTGGAATTTAATAAAGAAATACTAGAAATGAACTCTGCTTCTTGGGATTTCACACACTGTCCTGGAAACTCTGATTGAACTGTTAAAGGTTTGTTCTGAACAAACCCTGATTCTCAATAATTTTAGATAAAGACTTTTTTCAAATTGCTTAAGCGACACCTTTAAGCTCCTCCATTTAGAGAGGCGACTTATGCACTTTAAGCTTTCCGTTGGAGATTAATGCACACAATGGAGCAGCGGCTCTTGAAGGAAACATTTAACCACCAGCTGCAGTCAGCAGACACAGCAGAGCTCAGTCCTGATCCATCTCTGTCTGGTTGATTAGCTGAGCTCAGCTCTGCAGCATCATTAGTGACCAGGTACTGACAGCCAGGCGAGGAGGGGAAGCGTTTGTCTCTGTCTCCGTACCCGACGCACTAATGTCTGCTGTTGTCTTTACACAACACACAGACATGAGGTCTGTTTACATTAAACAATTGTTCACAGAGATATCTTTTTTTTGTTTCCACTCAAAACAAGAGATAAATAAAAATTATAGAGGTCTGGAAAAAAAATTGAGAGACCACTGCACTGAACTCCATTGAAAACCTCCTGGTTGTTCCTACAAATATTGATTCCTGAACTCTTCCTGACTTAAAACATTAGTATTGTTGTTTCTAAATTATTATGAACTTTGCATGATTTTGTAAATTATGAATTTAATGCAAAGTTGGCATTTTTATTGGACCTTTAATGCAACTTTGATTTAAAAGTATCATTATTTACCGAATGACACTTCATGACAACTGTCATAAACATTCATAAAGACTTTATTTTCATGACAGATGTTATGCCATGTTTATGACAGCTTCATGTCAGTCTCATGCACACCCCTTCAAATAAAGTGTTACCGAAATATGAATTCAATAATCATCTAATCTTATAAGTGTTGGTGGGATGTAGATGTGTAGTAAAGAAACTATGAGAGTCTGAAAAATGATTCTAATGAAGTACACAGATTTGAGTTTAAATCAAAAAGTTTAAGCAAATTAGGAAATGTAAAGCTGTGCCTTCATGCAAAGAATTTCAGTCACCAGTGAGAGTCATATGGATTAGTTATTTAGCATGGGCAGCAGGACCAACACTTTTCCTTAGTGAATTACTCGGACATGGTACTGAAGCGTATCAGAGCAGGTCCACCTAATGTTTTCGTCTCCCATTCTGTTGACTGGTCTCAGTCGGGTTATCTGGAAGTCGTCCGAAGAGCCAAAACCTGCATCTAGACCCCAGTGTTTGCAGTTCTTTCCCAGGTTCTTGAGTTTCTTTTATTAGGTGTTCCGCCTAAATGTTTGAACAGACTTCGTCATATCCTGACTTTAGAAACAAGCTTCTGAGGCTGAGAGCTTATATTGGGGAGGTTCAGCTGTAATTTCAGGCGAGAAAGAGGCTCCGTCTTTCAGCTGGTCAGACAATTGATCCAAAAGTTACATTCAGACTTCCACAGTTTGAGCTGAAAACAAGCGCACACCACAAGCCAGGTAGCGTCCGTTGTTTTATACAAGGCCATGTGACGAGCTCCAAAAACATGCTGCAAGCAAACCCGCACTGGGACTGAGGCGAGAGTATGCGGGTCAGAGAGGTTTTCACCTCATGTGCACACATCTCACCTCATCAGTCAGAAACGACGCGCAACATAAAGGAGGGAGACTCACCGTAGCACCCAATCATCACCTTCCACAGAAACATAAGTTACTTCCAAAGCAAACATGAATGAAACACGTTTCATCTGGTAACTTCACCAGTAATGGATATAAATGTTAGATACATCTGTGGATGTGTCTACATACGTATTCATGCATTCAACTACTAACATTTGGGTAAATGTTGAACTTTCACCGTAAGCTTCTGGGAAACGTCTGGCTAAATATTTAGCTACTCTTGACTAAACATTTAGCTACCCTGGTTCACTAGTTTAATGGTTAGACTGGTAAGACAAGTTAAATGTTAGGGGAACATATTTTCAACAGGTTTTGGAGAGGCTCATTAGTATGAGGGGCCGTTTAGGACAAAATCTAGGTTTTGTCTCTCACACACTCAAAAAACTCACGCACACTCAAAAAAAAACCCCTCACGCACACTCAAAAAATACTCAAATTGCTCGCATTCACACAACGTTTAACTCGCACTCACACAACGTTTATCACGCACACTCAAAAAAATACTCAAATTGCTCCCATTCACACAACGTTTAACTCGCATTCACACAACGTTCGTCTCTCACTCACACGTTTGACGCGCATTCACACAATGTTCGTCTCGCACTCACACAAGGTTTGACTCTCACTCACACAACTTTGACTCTCATTCACACAATGTTCGTCTCTCACTCACACAACGTTTAACTCGCATTCACATAATGTTCGTCTCTCACTCACACACTGTAACAATATGGCAAGCCGTTTTAACATAAATTCGGTTTCATCTGACTATCCTTAATTACATTCCAGATATCTAAAAATGTATTTTAACTAGGTAAAATTACATTTTGACTATCCGTAATGGTAATTTAAGATATCTGTATTTACATTCTGACTAGTAAGAATAATAATTCAAGATAT
>CAEGAF010134416.1:0-28912 GCA_903067075.1 Micropoecilia bifurca | reverse complement strand
ATATATATATTAAAAACCACTACCTGTTAAAAGGAGCAGCCATGTTGTTCCTGCAAGGCAAATATTGTTCTTTTTAAGGTGGACCAACCAAATGGCTACCTTCTTATAATTTTTTTTCAATGCTTTTAGCACAAGATGGAAAATAACTCTTTATATATGGATATCTGCAGGTGGCTAACAAGAGGTACCTGCAGTGTCCAGCCGCCATGACAGTCATGCATTTGAGGAAGTTTTTGCGCAGCAAGATGGACATCCCAAACACATATCAGGTCTTTTATATTAAATTTTTTTCTTTTTAAATCTGATACTTTCATATAAATACAAATTGCAAAATTGTTGTTTTTTTCTCCATTAAATTTGTTTGCATTCATTTTGTGTGATCCAGGTTGAAGTCATGTATGAAGACGAGCCTCTCAAAGATTACTACACATTAATGGATATAGCTTACATCTACACTTGGAGAAGGGTAAGCCGTCTCCTTGGACATGTTGTCAACGTTCTTATTAGAGTGTTAGTCCTAAAATATACAGGCAGTTATATCATATTGACAGTTAAATTCCTGTCCATTTGTAAGGAAATTTAGGCGTAATCCGATCCAATGGAATAAGCCCAATCCTGTTATTCTAACACATTTTTATAGATATAATTAACTGCAAACAAACAATAAACTATTCCCCCTTTTTATGGCCAAGGTTTTAATCAGAGAACATGTAAAGTATAAATCTGGTTGTGACATTATTTTAATTTATTAATATTTTTGACTAGAAGCTATGGTGCTAATGATTAGGCTCACTCTGGAAAAAAATATTAAATGCTTTCCAACCCCCTGATGAAATTTAGAAATGCTTGGAAAAGTGTCCAGATTTTTTTTCCCCCTATAAATTAAAATATATCAAATTGAAATGTCTGGGAAATAAAAGGCTTGTTGATGTTGATTTTGTTTTAGATACTATTATCTAACCTGAATTCTAATTAATTTATTATTTTCGTTTTCGAATGATTGCTTAAAATAAACTCGGCTGTCCCTTGAATTCAGCTGAAGTCCTGAACCGCTGTCTAGATGCCATGTAAATCTTTTTTTTTCTTCTTCTTTGTGAAATCACAAAGTAGTATTTAGCTCTTCTCTATTTATTCCATGAGAATCTTTTCTGGATTTTTAAATATCTGGATATTCAAGATGCTCGGAGAATAATAAAAAATTTATAAAATATAACAATTGATAACAAAAACCAACTTGGCAATGTAATCAAATGCTCAACTTATCATAGGTGGAAAAATATGTAAAATGGAATCTAGAAAATAATTATTTTAAAGGAGAAAAAATGTAGGGATCTTGCAGGCTAAATGCGTGTATATTTTTTGTATATGCAGCAGATGTTTATCCAATATTGGTTTTACTTTTACTTGGTAAGCTTAAACTTGTAACATTTAAATTTTTTAGGATTTAAGTAATGGGTTCCATAAATTAATAACATGTTATTGACCGTTTTGAAGTATTTTTTAATTAACTTAACACCATTCACATAAGTGGTTTGATTTTATATCTCTATTTGAAGCTTAACTGTTCCATTCGTTGCAGCGCCTTTAAACTGAACGGAAATTTAAAAAAATAAACGATGAGAGGGAGAAATCTGACTTATGCACATAAAATTCAAAATATACCACAAATGTGTAATCGTGCCTATGTGACTTTATAGAAATTCAATCCCTAAAGAGTCGGTAGCCTATTTATATTTGATAAAAAATTATGAATTTTGTAAAAAAAAAAATAAAATAAAAAAATTAGATACTCTGCTGAAAGATCCATGTTTTGAACATCCAATTTTGATTAAGGGCTTCCGAAGTTATATTTAAAATAAAATAAATAACTTAAAGAAAAATAACTATTTTTTATGTAAACGATACACTCCTGGCAATTTATTTTAAGGTTTAATTTTCTCTTCAACTCTGCACAGAACGGACCCTTACCTCTGAAGTACCGGGTCCGACCCAACTGTAAGAAAATGAAGGTGAACCACCCGCAGCAGGAGGGTCAGAACAATGCCAGCAGGTCCGGTCCGGAGAGCGACTCTGCCAGCGACAAAGCGGGGAGTCCTGTCGGGGCTCCCTCCACCTCCTCGTCCCTGCCAAGCCCCGGAACCCCCGCGCAGTCCCCGCACCCGCAGCTCCCTCACGGCCCGGGCAACAATAGCGGCGGCACCGTGAACGGAAGTTCAGCTGCTGTCTCAGCCGCGGCGGGAGCTCAGACCCCGAGCCGGTCCTTCAGCCAGTTCAGCGGCGGCAGCGGGGGCGGCGGCGGCGGCGGCAAGCCGCGGAAGGTGTCCCTGAACGGCTCGGCGACTTCGTCCGGATGACGCGGGGCTCCGGAGCCGACCTGCCAACGCCAGACTCCCGCTCAGCTCCTACATTTTCCATGCCAACGTAGCCCCACTGTGTAGACGATGTTCTCTCTCTTTCTGTCTCCATTCGTCGTTCTAAATATTATGGCATCATTTGTAAGTTTAAACGTAGTGGAATCAGAAACATTTCAAGATGACAAAAGAAGGACGAGATGGGAAATTTAGTCTGAAAGGAAAATGCTGGGAGGAGGGAAAGAAGAAGAAGAAGAAGAAGAAGAAGAAGAAGAAGAAGAAGAAGAAGAAAGTTGGATAACATGTCTCTCCCCTTTAAAAGCTACATCTTTATTTTACAGGAGTGACTGAAGGTGACACTCGGATATTGTTTTATGTCTCTTCGATTTAAAGGTGTTTCTCATGATTAATTCCTGTGTGTTGGGATACTTTTGAAGCACAGTTTAATGCGCATGCTCATTGTGACTTTTCTGTTCAGGAAGAGGCTTCAGGGTTCGGACGTGTCCGTCCCTTTTCTAGAGTTTTTGGACATCAGGCGTTTCTGAAGCGGGAAGCATCAATGGGAGAAAAAAATAAAAGCATTTCTGCCTTTTACTGGAACACAAAAGAAAAAAAACACCCTTCCTTGTAGCTGGACTGTTCATCCTTCACGTCTTTTAAAGGTTTCCGCGTGTAAATAGACAAAGTGCATATTTAATCAGCCATGGTGTTATTCTCTAACTGCCCTTTGTTCTAAAGGAGGGACTTGGCTTCATTTCATGACAGATGTTTTCATGTCTCTGTTTTCTGTATTTGTATCGCTCAATTGTATGAACAACTTACCGTATTGTTACTGTTGCACAGTATAAAACATCTAAATAAAAACATTTTACACTTATGCAGAAAACACACGCCTTTATTCTGTTTGTCTCCTTAGACATGCCTTTTGCACGACAGACAAAAATAAATAAAATAATACAATAGAATCGAAATACGAAAACGATTAATACAGATACGCGGCAGGTTCGGTTCTTTCAAACCGAGCATGCGGTTCCAATACGTTTACCGCGGAACATATTGGTTTTATTTTGGCTTATGAAGTAGCTCCTCACTCTTTGGAGGAGCTAAAAATGAACGAGCTTTTAGCTCGACTTTTCAAATGAAATAATCATGTTTATTAATACAAAAATAAACAATATGTAAACAGTGACGTATAAAAAATGTTCAGTAATCATGCTCAAATTTGCATAAACATTAGCTCATGTGTTGCAGAGATATTTAGCTTCCCACCTCTGAAGTCTATTTCTGTCATGATTCTCGCCCGTCTGCCTGCTCTGTTTTCCTCCACAGCTCTCAGTCATGGTTTTAAAATTTATATAGCACATTTTCAGCAACAAGGCAATACAAAGTGCTTTACAGGAATTACATGTAAATACAAACAAATAACACACCAAAGGAAAGAGGAAAAGAAGAAAAAAATCGAATGTTGAAAGTATAAACTAGGTGTTCCTGTTCAGGGTTGCTCAGTATCCTGTGGTCTATTTCCATTCCTGGGTTGGAAGTACAGGAGTCTAAAAAGTAGTCTAATAATGTTGATCCAAAGTATATAAACCATATACTCTTATTCAGGGTTGCTAGATTAGTATAAGTAAGTATCCTCCGGTCTAATTCCTTTTCTGAGTTGGACGAATAAGAATCTAAAACATATATTGCTAAGGAACAGGCGTGGAGCTATGGGTGGGCCTGGGGGGGCGGCTGCCCTCCCCCGGTCGGCTGGATGGGGGCCCGTGTCTGGAGGTGCCAGGGAGGGGGGATGGTTTCCAGTCGCTTCAACGTCTCATTATAGTCGGAGAAAGTCCGCCCTCGCCTGTTCAGAAAGGTATATGTAATGTTAAAGTTACTGTCCCTCAATGGAATATATAGTCCCAGTGACTGTTTCACTCATGATTTAAAAATGAAACGCGGCCCAACCCGTGAGCGATTTCTCACTTATATTTTCTTATTTTCGGTTGCTAGAAAAGTATAAGTAAGTATTCTCTGGGCTTTCTAAGTGTGCTCTATATTTGTAAAAAATAAAAATAAAAAAATAATGAGTACTCCAAAGTGTCAAAGTAAAAAAAAAACTAAGTGTTCCTGTCCTGCAAGACTTTATTTATTTATATTATTATTATTATTATTTTATTCTAAGTTAATTTCATTATTATTTCTGGGTTGCAATTATAGGAGTTTCTCTGCATAATAATCTAAAAATTAATCCAAGAAGTAGAAAATCGGTCTAAATAGTGAGTACTACAGTTTCTAAAATAATAAAAATAAGTTAACGAGTGACTAATCTAATTCCTTTTCTGGGTTAAAAGCGAGTACTCCACAGTTTCTAAATAACGATTCGACTCATAAGTAGGATGAAAAGACAACAATGGGATACGGCACATATAGCAAGGCAAAAACATGCTGGCACGTCAGGGACCGTGTGCGTCTGTAACTATGACCTGCTTGCAGAAATAACGAGGGGAAAAAATAGAACCCATTTGGGTTTTATCCATGTTCCCATCCATCCATCAATCCATTTTCTGTGCACCCTTGTCCCTTAGTGGGGTCGGGAGGGTTGCTGGTGCCTATCTCCAGCTAACGTTCCGGGCGAGAGGCGGGGTATGCCCTGGACAGGTCGCCAGTCTGTCCATGTTCCCAGTGTGTCTAAATTCACTCGTGAATTCTGACACACTGCTGTTGCTTTTGTGAATTTAGACCTCACGGTAATGCCAGAAGTGGTCTAAATTGAGTGAACAGCAGTGTGTTTAAATTTAGAGAAATCCGACCAAGCAGGCCCGCGGGCCCTAGGACAAACCGTGGAGAGAGAGAGAGAGAGAGAGAGAGAGAGAGAGAGAGAGAGAGAGAGAGAGAGAGAGAGAGAGAGAGAGAGAGANGGACATATTTCTTCATAATCTTTTTTTTTTTCTGAAAAAAAGAGAGAGAGAGCGCGAGAGAGAGAGAGCGAGAGAGAGAGAGAGAGAGAGAGAGAGAGAGAGTGTTAGGGTTACTTGTTGCTGGTGCACAAGGCACTCCTGTCAGCTCTGTGTCCTTGTGAGGATTTGATGCTTTCTGGAGTCAGTGAAGGAAAGCAGCCGAGGTAGTTGGATGAAAAACGTCCCCTGGACTTTGGAGAGGACAGAGGGAAGCTGCTGAGATCGAAAGAAATAAAAGGCCGGCAGGAAACTGTGTGTGAACTCCAGGGAACGTGACTCCATTCTCCCTACAAATTACTAAAGGGAACAAGCAGCAGTTGTCTTGACTTGAAACTCTGCGCAAGATGGATGGAGAGAGAGCGAGAATCAACGCTTCTGCACAGAACATGACACTCTGGACTATCACCGGTTCTCGGTTCCGAGTCCATCTGAACTACGACGAGAGTCGCGGACTGATGCTCGCGCTGGACCTTCCAGGACTGGTTCGGTCTGAGATCCATCTCTCCAGGTTCTTCATGTTAATGTGGAACAGGATCCGCTTCAGAAGAGAGCAGCATCGGAGGCGTCTGGACTGAGACAGAGAACGTTTCTGAACAGAAGCTTGGTGAGGATGTTGTGTCCATGTCGCGCCCTGAAGCCACTTCCACGGTGAGGGAACCGGACCAAGCGGCTGTGCTGCTGCTGCTGCTTCATGAACTCTGGAAACATTAATAAAACCAGACAGTTTATATTATTCCTCCTTATTTCTGCGCAGCACCATTTATTGTTGAACGTCATAATGATACTTTGTCACTTTTGAGAGTTGATTCGTTGAACTTTCCAAATGATGATAATAGTCTGACATTTGACACTGTTATCCTGGAAAAATGAACTGCATTTTTAAAAATAAAGCTTTGGGTAAAACATTGTACTTTGTACCATTTCACTTTCTCTAGAAATTTGGCTAAATGAAATAACGAGAGCAATTTCAGGTAAGGTTTCCTTATTTATTTATTTTACAAATAGACTCAAGTTAGAAAAAAAAATCCGAGTCTTCGAAAAGCTTTAATTTGTGATAATGATCGCTACATTCTCAGCTTCATGCTCCAATCGCTTCCTGTCCAAAACCACATTGATGCAGACAACAAATCAGCAATTTGTTGATGTTGCACATATCTGGGTGTGCGTTTTTTTCTCTTGAATATTGTGTTTGTGTCACCCTATGAACACTGAAATTGGGACCGGAATTGAGCGAGAAGGCAATAAAACGATCTGCGTCAGCGGGGTGTGTTAAACAATAAATAACTCTGAGGGGATGGCTTTTTCTCTGTTTTTCATACTTTAGGGTCTCACTTTGACGAGGGGTTCTTTGTATGTGCCTCTCATTGGACACATTTGTATAATCAAAAATGTTTAATAATACACTAAAAATACATTTTTTGGAGGGTTTCTTTGACATCCACGCTCACTTTGAAGGTAATTGTGACACTACGGCCATCTCTCAAAATGAAGGTCTGAAAGAGTGTGCTGCTCTGTTCCTTGTAGACTCCTGTTCTTTATTTTAGGTTTTAAAATAACACAAAATGCAAAGAAAGACTTTAAAATCATCGTGAGCCACCACTAACATATCTTGGTCCCAGTCCACCCCTGTGATTGGTTACTGCTGCTAACCACATGCAGGCTGCATCATGCAATATGCTCCCCATTGCATGATGCTGCCAAGTGTCAACCCCAATGCTTCACTGTAGCAGAATCTTGTTTTTCATGGTTTGAGAGTCCTTTGGGTGCCTTAAGATAGTTTGCCACGTGTCTGGTCACTCCATTCGGGATTGGTGGATTGCTGGAGAGATGGTTGTGCTTCTGGAAGAGAAACCCTGGAGCTCTGATGACCATCGTGTTCTTGGTCACCTCCGGGTATAAGTCCATGTCTCCCCAATCGCTCCATTTAGACAGTCGCCAGAAACATTTATGCTGCTCTAAAGCAGCATAAATGTTTCTGTATCTTTTCCCACCTTTGCGCCTCAAGACATTCCTATTGGAAAGTCTCGAGCCAATTGCTTTTTAATGTTATGTTCGACACTTCCGCTTTGTTAACTGAGTGACTTTGGCAGACCTGCACCTTTCAAAATCAAGTCCAATCAACTGCATTTACCACAGGTGGACTGCATTCAAGTTGTAGAAACAGATATTTTTATACTTATGGTTTTGATTTATTATTTCCAGTTATATATATATAAATTTGCTATATTATTAACGAAAATATGATCGAATAGGACTTTTTAATTTTCATTTTTGAAGCATAGAACCGCGAGATCACTGCCTGAAGAAATAAATAATAACAGCAATGATAAATAATTAATGTGCGCTCGAGTAAAATTGCTACATTTTACTTTTTTGGTATTAAAACTTGCGCACAGAATTATAGAGATGTTCCGTTCCACAAAAACACATCACATCAATTGTGAGACACCCGAATGACGCCATGTTTTTTGACATAATTTTCTCAGCGTTTTAGGTATCTAAACATTTTTGTCATTTTCCTTTACCTCTGTGTGTATTAACATATTTTCCGAGGTGCGATAAATCTGTATCCAACACCTCATCCAGTACTCTGGAACTTTCTTGGCTTCTTTTTACTTATATGTCTCACAAATATGTGAAGCAATTCATGTATTTCTAGAGCAATACACAAAGTCATAAAATATATTAAAAATGTCTTGGAATTTTTATAAAATATTTTGGGTATTATCCCGGGATTTGATTTGCAGCTTCAAAACTCGTATAGGCAAACTACTTTATAATACTAATGCTCTGAAATCTGAAGGAAGCGTAGAGTCATATATAACTACTATAAAGGAACAAATACAACTAAAATGGTAATGTTTGATAAAAAAAATGAATAAAATGAAATTCTTGCCCTAAATATAAACATTTTCTTTAAAAAGAATTATTGTAAAAGTGAATAGGATTATCATTAGAATTACAATGCTCTTTGATTTTATTAAATAAATAAATAAATAAATAAATAAATAAATAAATAAGATTATTTGAGAAATGTCCGGCAAATGTTATTCAACAAAGTACACATACATTTTTATTTGACGCTTGGTTTTTTATTTCAGTCAGTTTGGTATCTAAGAAATGTAGAATATTCTCCAGATTATGAGGACGCTGCAGACAATGTGATACAAAATCAGAAAGTCCCTTGTTTGACCTCGCAGGTTCCTGTAGTTACCGCGGTGCTTCAGCTCGGCTTTAAGACATTTAAAAACGTCTTCAGCGGGTCAAATCTATGGCCAGAAACCACGTGCAGGAACTCACTTCCGCCCAAAGCGGGTCGCCCGCCTGCGACACACACTCAGCTGAAACATCGCGGGAATAAAAAGAGGCATCACTCTGAAGGGTTTTACTGATGATACAAGCTCCCGTGGAGCTAGCTAACAGGAGTAAGTCGTCTTTCATAAATAAACGATCTTTGGCCTGAACAAGGCTCGTTCCACTTCCTACGTGTTGCTACGGCAACTCAAAACAATAATACAGCTAAACCCAGCTGCGTTCAAAAACGCTGCTTGAAAACCTGGATTAGAATTAGTTCTTTCTTTCGTTGACTACATATTTTAGGAAATAATCTTTAAAAATAACATAGTTTTCTTTATTCTTTTTGGCATAATGAGTCATCGACTGATTATTCAAGGTGAGATCCATGGGTGGTTTTTACTTCACATTGACGCAAGTTTAGCTTGAAGGTAATTAGTCCGACTCCTTGTTTTTTTGTGCTCTGCAGTTTTTGAGCAGTACCAGAAGTCCAGGTTGCAGTTTGTGCAAACCGTTGCTGATTTGGCGACCAAACCACAAAACTCTCAAATCCTCCATAATGCAGGTGGGAAACAGAAATACAGCAATTTTATCATCTGTCACGGATTCCAGTGTTAATTTCCATCCATAAAATAAATTGTTATATTTTAACCAATAAAATCCCCCCCCCCCAAAAAAATCCCATGCCAATGTATCTCAAAATATTCAAATTAACATTTCTATGTAAGTTTAGCTGCTAAAACGAATTGGCTGAATTCATCATTCATTTTTTAAACTCTAGTTTATTAAAATTTCAAACTACTTTATTGATCCCAAAGGAAATAAAATAAAATCAACCAATAAAAGGCAATTTTGCTCATTTAAATGAATCAAACTACCACCCCGATCATCTCCCCCCTCCCAAAAAAAGAAAAAAAAATCAACATAAAAATGTGATTAAAGCATAAAACATTTCAGAAATAGTATGTTATAAACTTCTGAAATCTGTTTTAACAAGGTGGTAAACAAATCCCTTTCTGGGCAATCAGAAATGAAAGTCTTCCTCAGTCAGCCTCAGCTTAAGTTTTATCACTGTTGCTAAACTAAATTAAAGTTCTCATTGCAGAACTTAAGTTTGTCAGTCACAACTCTTGTAATAAATCTTTATATATACTATGTTTATGTTTTAATTCATATTACAACCCATGGAAACAACCCATATAACATATTACATGTTATGTTTCCCCCCCTTGCAGTGACAAACAATTAGCATATGTTTCAACAGAATTTGCAATGAAAATAGTCATTTTTTTGCATTTAATTGTCTGAATATTTTATTTACAAGACACTACACTTCAATGAAATTACATTTGTTTTAATATGACCATAAAAATAGATTTTTATAGTGTGTCCTCCGCTCTTCTGCAGGAGTGATGCCCATGCTGCGGTCCCTGATGCTGGACACGGTCCCGAGCATCCAGCAGACGGCGGCTTTGGCTCTGGGTCGCCTGGCGGACCAAAGTGACAGTCTGGCAGAAGCTGTGGTGAAAGAGGACATCCTGCCCCAGCTGGTCCATACTCTGGCCTCGCAGAACGTTAGCATCTCTGCTTCTGGATTCATTCCTTAGTGCTAACTTCTTGTAATATCAGCTTTGGAAGAGTGTAAAGAGCAAAAACATAGTCAGATTCTGGATGACACTCTCCAGGAGTTGTAAAGTTGGGGTCAAAACCTCTGAATTTGATCATGTTGGGCTTTTTTATTTTCTTTTTTTTTGGGCAATTTGCCCTGGGGGCTACTTCAAAACCTCAGCGCTCTTCACCAGGAGTACAGCTAGCTCTTTGTCTTCTCAAGGAGCTGACTTAGAGAGACCAGGTTTTCTTCCTGTTTTCAAAAGGCGAGTGAAGATCGACATTTTAAACCCAAAACGTTACGTTTCAGCATTTAAGCTCGAACTGACCCTGGAGTGGGAAAGAAAATCACTCAAACAGGAGGCATTTTTTTTATAGTGACTCATTCCTTTTTTAATTTCACACACAGTTTCTTTGGTTTACAGCACCAATACTCAACAATTGTGATCTCAAAGTATGCCACCAGTCGGATTTAGTTTCAGTTTCATAACCAATCACACGCAGGGACTCGAGTGAAATTACAAGACATTCAAATTCAGTTTTCCTGTTGATGCCAGTTGTTAAAGTGTCACAAGGATTTGCTCAATATCTTCAGAAATAATGAAAGCAAAAATGATGTATACAATTAACATAGTTTTGTTTTTATTTCAGAAAAAAAGAAGCTATTTCAAGGGTAAACTTAACTGGTTAAATAGTTTGTTTTCTTTAAAAAAAAAAAAGAAGTCCAAATTGATTCTAATAACAGTAAAAAAAAAAGTTCCTCTCTTATCTCAACAGTTGATGTGTGCATTGTTTTGTGTTTTTGTGTGCAGAGGTTTTATAAGAAGGCAGCAGCGTTTGTTCTGCGCGCCGTGTCCAAACACTCTCCTGACCTGGCCCAGGCAGTAGTGAGCTGCGGGGGGGTCGACGCTCTGGTTCTCTGCCTGGAGGAGTTTGACCCTGGGGTGAAGGAGGCCGCCGCCTGGGCTCTGGGCTGCATCGCACGACACAATGCATGTAGGCACAGAGAGCTGCTCTGATTTACATCTGCTCTGTTTTTGCGACGGTGGAGGCAGTGATTTGTTCTTGTATTAGATTTCGGAAACGCTCATTTGGATCCCGTTTTTGTGTCCACGACCTCTCCGTGTCACCGTGCAGTTCTGTCCCAGGCGGTGGTGGAAGCAGGAGCGACTCCCCTGCTGGTGTTGTGTCTCTTGGAGCCAGAGATGGCCCTCAAACGCATCGTGGCCTCCACGCTCAGCGACATCTGCAAGCACACGCCGGAGCTGGCCCAGACCGTGGTGGACAACGGCGCCATCGCACACCTGGCGCAGATGATCCTCAGCCGGGACGCCAAGCTCAAGGTGAGCCTGCCGGCCGATGAAAGGGTCAGAGAAGTCAAAGCACTAAGAAACCATATCTTAGTAACAAGACATTGTATATAAAAGAATATAACAAAGCAGATTAATTTAAATATTAATTTATTTGAGATTGAATAGACATTTTCTGTGCCAAAAAGCCAATTTGAAAATTTCCTGTCATTAAAAAAATGATCTCCAAATATAATAATAATCAGCAATAATCTCTTATTTATATAATGAAATAATTTATCATAAAAATTGTAATTAAGAAGAAGTGAATTCAATTTTATCATTAAATTAAATGTAGGCATTGTTGTATGTATTTGTAAAAGTGAAGTGGCACTTTTGAAAAATATACCGTATATTATAATTCAAAACTAAAGGATAAGTTGTTGTTGAACATAAAATATCTTTTTATTTTTATTTAATTTATACATATGTGTGTGCATGTATATGCTTAGAGATTCTTAGTTTTATGAAATAAAAAGTCACTTTTCTTTTGCGGTGTGTGACAATCAAAAAATCTCTAAAAATCCAAAATATGATTAAAAAAACCCCAACAAAAAACATCTATTTTGGGGGATTCAAGTTTTTATTCTCAATCATTTTAAGCAAACTCAAAGTAACCTTCACAGCTTTGCAGAAAGAACCCCCAAAACCTTTAATTGAAATAAGTTTAATGTTTCAATGCAGCATCTACGTTAAAACACAAATGTTTTAACGTAGATGCTGCAGTTTTTCAGAGAGAAATGATGTCTGAGCTTCAAAACCGCCAGTTTTCTCTGAAGCCTTTCTGGGGTCTGGTTGTCTCCATTCAGAGGCAGGTGTTCTCCGTCCTCAGCCAAATCAGCAAACACTCCATCAGCCTGGCCGAGATGGTGATCGAGGCCGAGGTCTTCCCCGCCGCCTTCGTCTCCCTCAAAGATCCGGATGATTACGTCAGGAAGAACGTCGCGACCCTGATGAGGGAGGTGGCCAAACAAACGCCAGAGGTACTGCACACTTCACGCTTCCAGGTCATCAAGAAGGTGGACACACTGAATGAAGTGTGTGTGTGTGTGTGTGTGTGTGTGTGTGTGTGTGTGTGTGTGTGTGTTTTTCTGCAGCTGTCCCAGCTGATTGTGAACTGCGGTGGGCTATCTAAGGTGATCGACTACCTGGGAGAGAGCCATGGTCAGCTGCGGCTCCCGGGCATCATGATGCTGGGATACGTGGCGGCTCACAATGAAAGCCTCGCCATGGCCGTCATTCTTTGTAAGGTGGGATCATCTTCTGTTGTAACGCAAGTATTAAAACCATAAATACATGCCCGGCATGTGCGGAGACATTCAAAAGTGTTAATAACCCTTTGGGTTTGTATTTTGAAACATAACTTCAGCTTATTTTTCCTGACCACTTAACAGCAGTCCAAAACTTTCAATTATTTTTACTTTCATAACTGAAAATATGAAAGATGTGGCATGCATTCAACATAAAGTTCCAATAAAATAAACTGAGGTTTGTATTTGCAATAATGTGCAAGTTATCAATTAACGAGGTCATCTAAGTTGAATTATAAGCGATCATTTTATTAATAACCTGAGTTTCCTCTTTTATCAAGAAGGCCAATCGTCCTTGCATAACATAAAGTGCTGCATTTTTTAAAATAATATAATGAATTCTTAAAAATTCATCATTAAATGTTAACATTATTTTGTGTTATTATGTAAACATTATATGTTTTGATAATAATGTGAGAAAACTATATTTTCTCAAACTTACGACATATTTATGAGTTGTAACAAAATAGGAATTCTGACATTGCAAAGTAGAAAAATAAAAGATGAAAATAATAAAATATGTGAAACACTTAACTCCCCATGAACAGGAGAGATGTTCTTCTGAAGGAATGTCAGAACTTTGACATCCAAAATCAACCCGGCTTATTGGCATCATGTTTTTTCCCCCTATCATGTTACAATTTTTCTCCATTATCTCTTCCGCTTTTCTGTCATCACATCCTCGCCTCTTTAGCGCATCAATAATCTTTGGTTGAGAAGCTGACGCTGCTTCACCATGCAACTCCGCTGAATGAGTGCTAATGATGTGAAACTTAAGAAGCTTGTCGAGTGTTTATATTTCAAAACACAACCACATAAAGTGCATCTAGCATCCCAAACCGGACTCTCTTTCCCTTTCTTGTATGGCTCCGCCATCTTTATTCTTGTATCAACTGACTCTGCTTAATGACAAGCAGTGATGTCTGCGGGATGGTGGCCTAACTACAATGCTAAGAAGGTCTAAGCGGACATTATTAGTTCATCTATTAGAACTAATTTTAGTCTAAAAAACCATTAATCAACAATTTATTGTAAGTAGGCTAATTTTTTGCCTCCCCAAGTTATAAGCTTGACATAAAGTGGATTTTTAGAGGGTACGATGAATATTTTTATCTGAGATCTAGGCCCTAGTTCGCTGTACACCGCCTGATGTGTGGCTTCCTGTCCTGCAGGGGGTGCCCCAGCTGGCCCTGTGCCTCTCAGAGGAGCATGAGCAGCACATCAAGTCGGCCACAGTGTGGTCAATAGATCAGATAGGTCATCACACCCCTGAGCATGCCAAGGTGGTGGCCACAGCAAACCTGCTGCCCAAGCTGCTGGAACTCTACATGGATGCCAGTAGCTCAGAGGACTTGCAGGCCAAGGTAGGAAGTCAAACAATTGTTCCGAACACCAACTCAGAATGAAAGAATGCAGTCGTGAAATTTCAGGTTACTTTTGGCGCATCATGTTGTAATCGGGATAAAGTCAAATTAAACAGGGTTTGTATGGGTGCTTGAAAATGCTTGAATTTCAATGATGTGTTGTCAAAGTTTTAAATGAGCATGGAAGTCTTTGAAAGTGCTTGATGTTCAAGCTGCACAGTTTTGTAATAAAGTGCAATCTAACGTTTTATCGAACTCCTACATTTTAAAACCTCATTTACAGTCAAAACCAGATATTTTCATGCACCTAATAAAAAGACAGACATTTTTCCCTCCATGTCTGAAGTCAAATCAGACTAAGCTTCTTTTGTTTTGGGTCAGTTAGAATTGCCAAAATTATTTTACGCAAGACATAAATAATAATTTTTATATTTTTACTTTACCTCGTCCTGCTGTAGAACTTCAAATGCTACCGCAAGACATACCAACAATCAATAACTAATGTCATATAATAGTGAATTAAAACCATCTTTTAGTTCATTTTTATTGTTTTTACCTCTAGGAAAAACAATATTTGAAAACATACATTGAAAATGCCTGAATCTCGCTGTTGGAAACGCGTACAAATCTTGTTGAATGTTTCAGAGCAAGAAGGCGCTGAAGAACATCCTGCAGAAGTGCACCTATGTCCCGGCTCTGGAGACGCTGCTCTACGACGCTCCCAGCAACATCCTCAAACACGTCGTCTGCCAGTTCAGCAAGGTGGGGAGGGCATCTCCAAACGCTCCGACAAGTCTTTGCTTCTCGCGCGCCTGGCGACTGAAATAAAACACGCGTTTCTCTGATTCTCAACAGGTGCTTCCCCATGACAGCAAGGCCCGTCGTTTGTTTGTGACCAGCGGCGGACTGAAGAAAGTCCAAGAGATTGACGCGGAGCCGGGCTCCGCTCTGCAGGGATACATCCACGCCATCAACGCCTGCTTCCCTGAGGAGATAGTCAGGTGCAGCTCTGATAACACGACCACCAGTGTGTCCAATTGGTTCAAACCAGACTCAGTTACAAAAGCCAATGCCAGCGGAATCAGGATATTTAAAAAAAAAAACAAAAAACACAATATTGCCCGGTTCGTTTTTGATGTGTTTGTGTTTTTGCAGGTACTACTCACCGGGCTACTCTGAGATCCTGTTGCAACGGTTAGAGGGCTACCAGCCGGAAGAATCACTTCACACTCCTCCACCTGAGGGACAGTAAACATTTTTGTGCCTTACAAATCTAAGTGGTCTTATTAAAAGATTCATTTGATGGTGCTAGCAATAATACCATCTTAAATTGCATCTTAAATAAGACATTTAAGATGCAATAAAAAGAGGATACTCATATTTCCACAGTATGTAGGTCAAAGAGTCAAATTCGGTGTCCAGGGGTCAGATTTAAAAGAATGTTCGCTCCTGGGCTGGAGTCAGTTTTGGTTCCCTGTCCACTCGGGAGAAATTTTTATTGTTATGCAAATTACAGTACATTAATAGGTAATCCTGTACAGCAGCAGGTATTATTTGATGCATGGTAGGTTAACTATGTCCCCATCCACTAACTCTGTATTGCTTCTTAAGAAATTGACTATAACGTAATTTTTCAAATACTTTCAGTATTGTTTATATTCATAAAATTATATATATGAATACAACTCACCCAATGAGTTTGACACAAAGTATTTTTTTTTGCAAAACAGGCAGTAATTAAAATAAATAAATAAAATTAGATCAAAATAAAAAAATAATAAAAAAATAAAAACCTTTGCCATATATATATATATATATAATATAATAATTTATATAATATATATATAATTTTTTTGCAAGACAGGCAGTAATTAAAATAAATAAATAAAAACCTTTGTGCCCTCACAAAAATAGGGCCCTGGGCTACTGCCCCCGTTAGCTTTTTCTAAAGTCCGGCTCTGTCAGCGACGCAGCGACAGTTTCCTAAATTTTAGCTTCTTTTAATAACATTAGACTGACTAGTGCGTTTTTTCCTAAGTGCATTTGATCAAAATGAACGCTCTAAATAAACGTTTCGTTTTTATTTTTCCAACGCTTTAGAGACATTATTCAGAAAAGCAGCCGTACAAAGAATAACCAAGCCTACCTGACTGAAACAAGGCATCCTCAGTGGTCGCTCTGCCCCCTGGCGGCCCTGACTGCTCACTGCAGCTCGGCTGGGCTGTGCTCGTGCAGCAGCTGCGGCGCACATGGCGGAGCGGCTCTTTGTTTATTGTCTGCCGGGGTGTCTGTCTGTTCTCCACATTGTACTCAGTTCTCCACAACCACCCACAGTACTGAACTATCCCGCACTGCGCCGCGCTGCGCAGCGGTGGAAATCTGCCGTCGAGGCAGCTGCCGCAGACAGCGCCAACCGCCCCGAATGTTTTATTTCTACAAATAGAATATCTCCAACCTAAAGCTATACCGAGTGGAAAGCAGCGTTTACAGCAATAATCGAGCTGAATTGTAAACGTCAGTCGTTTCTGTGTGGAAGACTCCAGGCTGCTGCTACGCAGAGAACCTCCTGCCATAGCGGCGACTCTCCCCTTCTCTCTGTCGCATTATTTTTCCATTTATTCACACTGGGAAGGAACACGTCAATAGTTCATTCACGGCAAAAGAAAAATATATTTATTTAAAAAATGGCGGTAACTAATAGTCGTGACGGCGGCATATGAAGCTCTTATTTCAGCCATTTTTAATTAGGCTCAAATCTAAACCAAAAGGAGGAACTACAAGCGATTTCAACAAAATAAATGACTATTTTATTACTAACAAGCTTTAGTAGCGGTGTAGAAAAAGTCGATGAAACATGTGGTGGCCACGGATAGTTCGCAAACCTTTGGGGTGCGAACAAGGCGAATAATGTGTGAATAATAAATTATCAAATAACTATAGCCATGCTTAAGGTCGAACCCGTTAAATAGCCTTAATATTTACATTGCAGGCTTTTTTTAAGGCATCAACTTCAAAGTCCTTAAAAAAAGGAAGACATTTTAAATATTGTACATGCAGATTATATGCATGTACCGTTTAATTTTGCGTTTTAAAAAGATTTTTGGTTATTTATGCAATTTAAGTTGGGGTTAGTTACTGCGTATGTTCGCTTCACCTTTATTTTAAAATAATCTCTGGAAAAAAATTCCTTCGTTGATTCCAATGTGGTCATTTAATTTTTTCTAGTCAACGCTTTTAATTCTCCAAATTAAAATGCAATGGATAATTTATGTAAATATACAATTTAAAATAAAAAGTGTGTCACATTTTTTGTTTCAAAAATTAAACGTTTTTTAAAATTATTCATTTACGAGATTTATGGCATGCCATGTCTAATTTCAATAAGTGTTCAAACAAAATATTGAGTGGAATGATTTTGTAGACCATAAAAACTTAAATCTTGAATGTAAAAAGGAAAAGTTTATAAACTTTTCTATTCCATTTGTCAAAAGAAATGTGATATTCCACTTTTGTTCACGTTTACTGGAATGTTTTTTTTCTTCTTTGCCCCATATTTATTTTTTTCCCATTAAAAAACGATTTACCTTTTGCATTTTTTCTGCTTCATAATTTGACAGTTTTGAGGATTGGTGACTTTCAGTAAATCAGCTTCAACAGACACAACATAGCTCAATGAGTTAGTAGTTTTTGACTTTGCCTTGGAGGAAAAAAAAGAAGTAATTTTTTTTGTTCACTTTCTTTGAATTTTATGGTCACTTCAGTTTTTCACCCCTGCTTTAAGTTTCACACATAACAGGAAAAAAAAAAAAAAGGAAACAACCTGAATCAGTTAGGCAGAACAAGTGCTTTAATTATTTGGAGTGATTGCTTTTATGGAATGAGTGTAATCGTTATTTAACCATGTATGAATAAACAATAAACACGCAATTTCATCTTGTCCTGTCTGCCACTGAAAGGAAACACTCGGCAGACCGTAAAACACAGACATGCATACTCTCACACATACGCGTACAAGTAATGCTTAAAGCGGCGCCCGGGGTCAGAGAGCATCACAGGCTGCTGAGACCGGAGCAGGCTCTGCAGGGTCAGGTGGAGCATGCCAATTTAGAGCGCTCAGGGGAAAAAAAAGAAGAAAAAAAAAACAACAAAAAAGAAACAGTTTCCACCAAAGAGCTTTCGAAGTTTTTAAAACTTAAAAGCCTAATAAAACTGTCCCACATCTGCAGAGGATGCCCGGCCCTGGAGCCCTTTTACATTTGTTCCCCCGCCTTCCGCCCCCCCTGCTCCCCATCACCCCTGGATACGGTTACACACATATGAGCACTGCACATCTCACTCCATTTACCACAGAGAAGAAAAAGAAACATGGAAAAAAAAAGAAAAAACATTTAATCCCAACTAACAAGCATTTTTACTAAACACAATGTTCTGGAGCTCACAGGGATTGGGGGTCTGACTGCTGAGAGGCGATTTTGGCGCGTGAAGCAGTGGCAGCGGGTCGACTTGCAGCTTCAGCAGCAGCGTCTTTGGGGAAGAAAACGGAACAAAGCGGCGCGCGACATGTACACTGTTCTACTGCATTTACAGAGATGGAGCACGATGATCACCAACATCTCACTGTGGGATGATTGAACAAAAATCTAACGTGACTGCATCTGGGTTTGGTGGAAGAAGAGATAAAACACACACTTCCACAATGCACTCACTCTCTCTCTCTCTCTCACACACACACACACGCAAACATACACAAACACAAACAAGCATTCTTTTAACAAAGGCAGGACCAGCATGAACCGACGTGGGGGTAAAAAAAAATTAAAATAATAATAATTATAATGAAAATAATGTGAGCAGATCTCACATTCAGTCTGAGCAGAAAGGAAACACAGATTTACACTTACAGATTTCAAACAAACCCACAAAATTAATCAAATATTCATTATTCCATTTTTTTTCCTTTTCCTTTTTAACCTCGTTGGTTAGAAAACAATCAACAGTTTTATTACACGGACTGAGTGACAAGTATACTACCAGGTGCCGAATGGAGGGAAGGTTGCACACAAAAAAATAATAATACATCAAAGTAAGCACACTGTTAATAAAATAACCCTTTACACTTGTTTTTTTTAAAAAAAAGATTACAAAATATAAAATTAAATAATTTGGAGAATAAAGGCACACATCTTGCACAGTGTATACAATGAAAACAGTTATTTAATAAGCAAAAGAAGGGACTACTTAACATGGTTTAGGCGGAGGGGCACATACAGAACAGACCGAACGACAGAGTAAAGAGAGGAAAGGAAACTCAGTCCTGTGACATGCATTTTTTTTCATTTATTTTTAAAGTATTAGAACTTGTAAAAATTCAAACAGTCATTCTTCATTACCGCAGCACCATTACTTATTCCACAGAGTGGTTCCTTTTCCCCTTCCCTTCCATTATCAGAGACTAAAATCTAATGTGGAAAATAGAAACGTCAATTTAATCTATGACACTTAAACAAACATGACGTTGGAGGCTTTTTGCATGAGTCAGAAAGAACGTGCTGACCTGTTTTTCAGTTGGTGATAACGCGACACACAAATCACTAACTTACACACGAGTATATTGCATTTCCCTTGTTAAGACCATTTCCACTAATTGGGGTCGTATTTGTAACATTTGGTTCCTTTCCTCTTGTGCAAAATATACAAAATAATAATAAAAAGAGCCAATGATTTAAAAAAAAAAATCAAAGACAGATAAAAAAAATTTGCGAGAACAATGAAAAGAACAACAAAAAAACCACACACACACACACCAGTCACAAACGAGGTTAGATAACGTTGCTGTTAGGGGAAAAACGAATCCGCAGCTACTCCTGATCGCCTTACTCCCCAATTTTTTGAACACTGATACGACGCCAGAGGTAAACCGCCTTTTTGTGCAGCACTACTGCGACACCGCAGAGCACCCTTAACAGAAAGGTTGATTTATATATAATAAAAAAAAAATTAAAATCAACCCCTCAACACCCACGTTAAATATTGCAGTAAATTCTTCCAAACCAACCCGAGTAAAAAACGGATAGACGGGTGCTGTGGGGGAAGACGGGATCCGAGATCAGGCTTCGGTTCTGAGATGAGCGAGCTCAGTTTGTCTTTCTGCTGCGCATGTAACAGAATAAAAGATCCTGACGAAGAATGAAAGTGCAACAGTTTGGGTTTCACTCATAAGGTGCAGTCGGCAAAGTAAAAAAAAAAAAAAAAAAAAATTATGGGTTCACTTTCCTTTAAATACGTGTTTGATTTTCTACCGAGCAGTGACTCGCTCTCAAAGCTGTCACTAATGACTTCTGGGCAAATCTCTGCAGCAGGAACAGAAACTGTGATCTCCCACAACACTGGCGAACTATTTCTGGAGGACAATAAAGGAAGCTGCGCGCCTCTTCCACCCCCCTCTCATTTTTAGAGATATTCAGCCTTCCCTTTTGCATTAGAAACCACGGTGTGTCACAAAGAAAATTAAAAACAACAACAAGCAAAACAATCACAGAGAGACACAGCGGGGAGTAAACATGCACTATATAGTCTAGCTATATAATGTAAACAACAAAAATAAAGGGGGGGGGAAGATGAGTGAGGAAGGAGGCAGCTTTGTTTGGGTGGGTGCGTGAACAGCTGTTGGGGAGCGGGTTTGGTTGTTGGCCTCCTGGAAGACTGCTTTCTGCTCCCTGGAACGAAGCATCAGGCGAGGCTCAACATTCACGGCGAGAGCGGCTTTTAGAAATTCAGCCTCCCATTAAACGATGAGGAAAACGACAAATATCACATTGAAAGAGGACAAAAAAAAAAGCCGGTGCTGGGTTTTTTTTTTTTTTGAAGGGGTGAGGGAGGGGTTATTAATAATGTTATTAATATCTATTAAAAAAAGAACAAAACAAAAAACAAAACCACAGGCCGACATCGATAACTAAACAAGAACACCTGGCATGACAAATGTAATGACTTTTGGACACTTGCTTAAAAACGACCTCGTCATCCAAAGTTACATGTGAAAACAGAATTCAACAGGAAAGGTTAAATGTAAACAAACAATGTTTTGTTTAGCTGCAGACAAACGGCACCCTGCTGAAAGAGAGAGAAGCCAACAGCGAACAGACGGAGGGAAGAGGGACACCTTATTAATCTGGCCCCCAGCGCCCTCTCACCCTCTCCATGCCTTCCTCTCTGATCCCCCACCCTGCACTCCCTCCCACCTTCCCTCTCTTTCCCGTGTGCCTCGGTGCTCTTGTCGTTCTTTGGGGGCTATGACAGGATGGCGGTGATGAACTCATAAAATCTCTTGGAGTATTGCTCTGGGTTCACGGTGGAGATCTCTGCTCCGGCCTAAAGAGGGAGAGGAACACAAACATACTTCACCTTTAGCTCAACGCAAAATGGTTGAGCTGCGGCTTAAGCGGCATCTTTTTCCATCCAAAAGAGGAAAAATTAACACAGAAGAAATGAAGGACACAAGTGAGGAAGGAAAGATAGGAGGAAAGACAGGGTAGGGAGTAAGAGCACAAGGAAGAATGGAAAGAAGGACAGACATGTGAGGGGAAACGAGGAAGGTCACAAGAAGAAAAAAACACGAAAGGTGGAAGAATCAGGAAACAAGTACATATGTAAGAAAGGAAGAACAAAAGGGTTGGGAATAACACATCTTCAAAAATGTAAAAGCCCTTGAACTTGTTCATATTTTCTCACATTACAACAACGACACTTTTTACCCTTTACCAGATCTACTAGATGCAATCATCCACCTACCCCATGTTTGACTGTTTTGGCGGCATGGGCAGCTTTCTTTTTGGCATCATAATGCTGCAGGATGTCTATAACAGCCATGAAGTAAACCTCCTTTCTGGGAGCACCTGTAGTTTGAAGCAAACCAACTCAATGTATGCATCAATGCAACAATGTATGCATCTGTAGAAACAGGTACAGGAAACAGACCTTTACTATAGATTTGTGAAAATCAACCCTCAGCCACTAGAGGGAGCTCTCAGTTCTATTTAACAGTATCTCCCCATTGTGCTGACGTAACCGATTAGACGGGCACTCACTGTCGTTGCTTTTGATGGCGTAGACGTCAATGGTGGGATCAAACTCTCCAGGTGACAGCGGCTTGGTGCTATCCAGGGTGTTGCTGGGACTGTCAGGGGGTGTCCCGATGACCCCGCCGTCGCTCTCGCCCTCCTCCTCCGCCTCAATGTCCTCAGTGTCCACCTCTTCCTGCTCAGCTCGCTCAACGTCGTGGATCCCCACGAGCAGACTGTAATCCATGAGCTTCAACTGGGCCAAGAACTGAGGAGGATGGCGAGAGGGTTGAGCAATGGCAGACACAACGGCAAAGTGCGGAGACGTAACAAGAACCGAGACGCCCGGGAGTCCGTACCTCCACGTCTTTCCTAAGCTTCTCCAGGAACATTTTTTTGTTCTCCCCGTCGATGTAAATCTTCTGCCCGTCGTTGATGAAGTCATTGTCCTTGTAGGTGGGCAGCTCCTTAGCCTGTCCATTAGTGCCAGAGATTAGCATCCAGACAGAAACGGTTCAAACTCCAAGACAGACTCGGGAATACTGGGCTAAAATCTAAAGACAAGTTTATTCTTGGAATACAAGGAGGAAGAAAAGTTGCAATGCTACCAGCAAGATACGTTTTTTCTGGATACTAAAAAACATCTGAGCAGCATTGAGTATGTAAATCTACAAGATGTTGTACGGTACTTGTTTTGCCCAACATATTTCAAGGTATTTCGAAAGGCCCAATCCTCAGTCAACATTGAATGCCTCAATGCTTCTGACAGAAGATCTTGCATGTTGAAATACCCTGTGTAACAACAAAGTTTGGAGTCTGTGGTCAGTTGATTACTGTTTTCAGATTCAGTCAAACATCAGATATATTCCTGTTTAACACAGTGCATGCAGCATGCTCACAGAAGAGTACAGATCCAGCTGATGCACCATCTGCACTTTTCGAACATTTTTTTGGGAGCGGGTTAACTTTTACTCATGTCACATATGCTTAAACAGTGCTTCAAATGCAACTTGCAGATCCATATGCTCTGTCACTAAGAAAAGTCAGAATTAAAGGGCATATTTCATTGATCTTTTTTACAAGTTGTGTTTCCAATGATAACTTTCATTTAAAGGTCTAAAAAAAAAAAAGCCAGAGCTGAAAATGACATTGAGGTCTACGGCTGAAATGCAAGTTCTTATTATGAAGAGTTATGTGGCAATTTGTCCCATGAGGACGAGGAAGGCGGGACAGTGAGCACCATGGAGACCTGAAATACTTTCTCTAATAAAACAGATGAGAAGACTCTGCTGTGGAAGCCATGATGTGGACCAAACTGAAAATACTGACTAAAAGTCTGGTTTCAAAAGCGCTCACTTAGGACTCATATGCTTTAGGAAACAGTGAAAATGATAACTGTGATCCAAATAAGGATTTGTTTTGATGCTGATGACCCTGAATTGGTGTGAAATATGCCCTTTAAAGCTGTGTAAAGAGGTGGCTTTGTTATGAAAACCAACCGAATCAGGCGAATTGTGCAAGGTTCTTCTAAGACGCAAGACAAGATATGGTTGGAAATACCACAACAATTTGATCCAATGAAGTCAGTGTATTTGTAGGATTAATTCATACATATCAGCCAACTAGCAAAATACAGGACTCTCCCAACTAGGATTTATTATCCTTTTATTAAATTGTGCTGCAGTACTGCCCACAGCCTGTAGGGGGGAGCATTGTTATGGCGGGGAAGGATGGGGAGCCAACGTTTGAGTCACTGAGGAAAAATAAGAGCAGGAAATGAGGTAACAGGGCAACAGCTGCAGTTTAGCTACTACAATGTTTCTATAGCAGCAGGAGAAGAGCAGCAACACATGACTTCATAGCAACTAGACTGTGCACAGACAGGACAACATTGACACACATTCATACACATATAGACATATTCATTTCACAAACAGGGACACTGGGAGCACATGTATACATCCAGACATAGACCTCCAAATCGTAATAAACATGGGATGCACAACTTGACCGACAGGGACACTTTATGGGTGACATGAAATGACACATGACAATGTATCTATGAGGCTGAATCCAGAGAGAACAGAAGTTGGAGAACCCAGCACCTAGGCTGATGGATTTGCTGCAATACTGACTGCAAAAGCAATGTGTATGATTCTTAGGTGTATGCCACTGATATAGAGAAGAAAGCGGAAAAACATAGGTGAATATCAAGAAAAATGGAGGACTGCTGAAGAGGCTTACAAAACTTTTCCAGAGCCTTGAAAAATGTAATCTACTTCTCTTTTATGACTTTGTTAACAGCAATAACAATAAACACCGATTCTAGACTGAACCGAGCTCTTTTCATTACGCCGAAGCCATTAAAGTTGTCATGGCAGTAAAACTTTGAGACAAACTTGTGTTAAAAATATGACTGGGGTCTTAAGGCTACGATCTCAAGTAAAACAAAAATAACTATACTGCTGCTATATGAATATGCTATTACATTTATGTAATATTAGATTTTGATGCATTTCTAGAGTATAAAAAGTACATCAAGCAGACATTAGCTGGGTAATTAGCTGGGTTATGTGCTCCGGTGGCTAGCCTGCAGGCCACTGCTTTACAGACATTTCCCCCTAGCTTACCAACCGTGTCTTTAAAACTGAGTTGGTGGGGCTCCTTTAGTTTTCTCATCATGACTGTCCATGTTTTATTATATACATTATATCCCAGTAGCTAACTACTGCTTTACTGGAAGTGAACATAAAGTTTAACACCGCCTTAAGGCACCTACTGCTCAGCATAAGGCAGTGGGGCCTGGTGGGATGGCAAGCGGTGTTCCACTTTTTGCTTTATTCAGCAAAAGAAAACGCCAGTACTTTTGCCACTTTTTCTTATATTAAACTGATTTTATACAGTAAAAATAAAAATGGTTTGATGGTAGAATTGGGTAACTATTTAAAAAAAAAATCCCCCCCAAAAAATAACCTTGGACTTAACAATGGTAGAAGATACTAAACACTAAACTGTCTTCTTGGACAATCTAAGTTCTGTTACTCTGTTAAGAAGAAATTAGCATTCAATGACATCAAAACAAATTAGTTTTGATTGTTAAGCAACATAAAATAATTCTGAAAAATAAAAAGTCAACTCCAATTATTCCTGGCGCTCAGGTGTTTCAGATACATGTCGGTGGAACTGAGTGGAAACAAAAGTGTCTGGCAAAACAGAGGAAAAAAAGTTAACTGTAGATTAATGAAATATGTGCATACTATGAGCCTAAAATAACAGTGACTTGGCGTGGAGAATACAAAAAATAAAAAAAATAACCAGTTGCAAAAATAAATAGATATGTTGTATCACAGTGACAAAAAAGGAAAAAAATTGGTTTAATAGATCATGCCTGATATATGAGCCCTGGTTCTCTTACATCTCTTACGTGTTTCATGGCACAGTAAAAGCGTGTGGCAATCCGCAGTGTTTGCAGCCTTTGCTGAACATTACCAGATTTTTGCCGCGGGGGCACATCCTCTGGTGGGGGTGGCTGCTAGAGAAGGGGAGGGTGGGATGAGGGAAGGACGGAAGGGATGGAGGAGAAAGGAGAAGAGAAGAAAGAAAAGAGGAAGGAAGTTGGAAGTAAAGGCAAAGTGTTTCAAATTTAACAAGAGCACAATAGTTTTGTTGGGTTTTTTTCTCGTGGAGGAGGGTTGGAAAGGGCATCACGCGAACGATCCGTGTGGCACTTTCATGTGCTGACTCCAGAAGATCTGTGAGTCTCCATACATGCTCCTTCAGGAAATAGGGTAAGACTTAAGAAAGATAGACATAAAGATTGCTCCTATTAGTTACACACTTTATAGGATTATTTCCCAATGTCAGACAAATATTCTTTACAAGTCTTTCCAGCTTGCTTTTATTGGTTTTCTAACCTTTTCCTCCCATAAAGCTTTCACAGAGAAAGGAAGCAACCTGGCAGAGCAAAGTCTAAAGAGGAAGGATCTGGGCCTAGGTAGGGCAGGGAAACAACTAACTATATATTTGGTATTCCGAATTCAGCTAAATTTCTGAACAAGTGCAGTACTATTTCTAAGAGCTTACGGTTTCTATTCAAAGGGAGACAAACATAAGGGAGCTCACATTCATTTTCTCAAAGTAGAGCCATGTGTCTTCAATGAAGACACCAGCTGGTGCTGCAGTTAGGAGAAAAATAACCTTACCGAAAGGCTGTGTGGGCTGACACCTTAAGGAGAGTCAGACAGCTAGCTAGAGATATAGAAAAGCATCCTTTACATAGAATAGTGCAATAAAATATAAAAAAAATTCCTAAGGACAGCATTTATGTGGCTCACCGCAGGCAACTGGCATGAGCCGACACACCTGTCAAAGGCTAGTTAGATGTAGATTATGACCTAGTTAAGTTGCCAAACAACAAATCCTCCACAAAAACTATGAAAACATGTCAGTAAAGCCAGTTGCCGTTTCTGCGACAACCAAAACCAGAGGCAGCAGCTACAGGAACCACAACATTCATTTCACAGGAGAGAAAAGCCCAAACGTCGTACTGTGGTATGGCTTTAACAGAACAAGTTGACATCGTGCAAAAGAATGGTGCTGATGCTGACACACATCAAAATGTGCTAGGAAATAACACCACTTCATAAAAGGATGCAGAAAATTATTAGATACCATGCAGCTACATGCGTGAAGGGGGGAGAGGGCCATGCAGTTTGGAGAGAACCGTATCGTGCTGTGCTTGTTGTCTTTGTGTGTGGTGCGTTCCTCCACATACACACAGCGCACTGTCATGGTGAAGCACGTATCAAATGGCACAATACAAATGATTCTTGATCTTAGTGGCGAGCTGCAGTGTATGCGACTTTGATGTTAGTCGGAGTGGATGTTAGTGTAATGCTTTGATAACCACTTGAAAAGTGCAACATCTCTAGATAGATGTGGACAGTAAGTGCATATGAAGCCGTGTCATTGTCCTGAGACATCCTAGCTACGCTTCATGCCTAAACCTTTACGCTTAAGGAATGTTATTACAGCACGCCCCACAATTATTGACACTGCTAAACATTAACCTTGTTTTGAAGCAGAATGAACTTTCTTTTGGGCACACTTTTTCAGCATGGAAGCATTTCTAGGTCAGAAATATTTTTTAACCCTCCTACGGTTTTCAGAGATGGGGTCAACTAAACGCCACAAGCTTTTTACCCTGTGTGTGGTCGAGCAGGGTTGCACTTATCCATCATGCATTTTTACAAGGTTTCTTGTTTTGTGTCTTGTTTCTGCAACTGACGGTGTGATGGATCTCCCACATCACCTTGAATGTGTCCATGGTTACAATTATAGCAATATAATATAGTGATGAACAGTGAAGAGAGAAAAAAAGTCTCAAATACTCACTGTTGGAAACTTGATGCAAAAAGTAGCAACTTAGAATCACCAAAGCTACTAAATGACAATTTACATCTTAAATGTAAATAAATGGAGTTTTGCTAAACTTTACTGGAGCAAAATGGGTTTCAAGTTATTGTATTGAAAAAAGTAAGTTGCTCCAGGTGTTTTAGGTATAAAATAAATAATAAATGTTAAGAACCTCCTGCCATCTTAGGTAAGGTGGAGGATATGTGATGCTGTTATCCTATTTTTCTTTGGAAACATTCATCATACCATGGACACTAAAGCAGTTCCAAAAGCTTCTCAAGTACTAATTCATTTTGAAAGAATGTGTGACATTGGCAAAAAAATCTAATTGGTCAGTCAATGGGTTTGAGCTGTGTAACTAAGAACATATGGCCACATACAATTGGTGAATCCGAAACATCATCAATCTTTTGTAATGATTTAGGTCTAAACTCTGTAGAAAATATGTATGGTAAACTGAAGCGAAGGGAGGGCTAAAAAGACAGAGGACCTAGAGAGATTTTGCAGTGGTAAATGGTCTAAAACTTGTGAAAAGCTTGATATTATATATTTAAATAACCCTATTAATCAGGATATTACATTTTTCAGAGTGATATTATGATACTGCAATAAGAAAATAAACGCCTCCACACTTTTCACATATTATTTGTAAATAATTGTGGAGAGTGCAGTAAGTATGAACTTAGTATGGCAACCTTTGACATTTTTAAGGGTATATTAACCCAATTATAAGAAAGCAAAAACAACAAAAAAAGAAGATTTCTTAAATCTTCCTTAATGAATATATTGCAAACTTCTTACCTGTTTTGACACAGATGCATAGTGTTTTTCCTTCATCTCTATTGCTAGACAGTAAACTGTATTTCATAGACAGCTGTGCGGCAGAGAGAAAGAGGTCACACAGTGGGGCTCACGTGTGTGTTAATTCCTCAGCTGCTCTGGCTTTCCACTCGTTTGTTTTAACCCCGGTGATGTTTTGTTTTCATTCCTCCAGCTGCAGAGAGCTAAATTTAGTTAGGAGATTCCCTGAAGTCTTCTATGCTTCATTGCTTGGTGCCCAACAACTTGAGCTCCAGTAAAAAAAAAAAAAAAAAGTGGAAAACTCACAGGACTCAGGAGGAAACGGTGGCTACCTTACACAACCAACGGGGGGGGGGGGGGGGGGAATTAAAAAAAAAAAAAAAAAAAAACAAAAAAAAAACCAAAAACAGTAACACTG
>CAEGAF010134413.1:0-11490 GCA_903067075.1 Micropoecilia bifurca | reverse complement strand
AGTCTGGGCCTCCCTTCTGAAGCTGCTGCCCCCGCGACCCGACTCCGGATAAGCGGAAGAAAATGGATGGATGGATGGTATATTCAATAAAAAAAAACTATTTGTACAAGAATATTAAGATCTGAACAAAGAAAATACGTCCAGTTTCTTTTCTTGCGACTCAATTGACGGTTTGATTGACGGTAAATTGGAAGGTCACAGCATGGATCCTGCATGCTGGTTGCTTGCTTCAGCTGACTGCACCACGTCACCTCTGGCCCAGATAAAAATACTGCTGCCTGACTGAGTGGAAATATTATACAGTGCTGTTGGTACAAACAAGAGCTCATGTAAAAAAAATTCCCTGAGCATGCACACCTGTGCTCTCTCTCTCTTTTTCACTCTCTTGCATACACACACTAACACACGCACATTCTTATCCAAAGTGCAATCATGCAAATGTGGCTTGCTTAATGTTCTAAATTAGAAAAAGACCAATGGGGCAGTGTGGGCGTCTCAGTCTTTGTGTACAGCTGCAACATGGCATCAAGTGGGAGGAGGTAGGCAAGATCAAACCAGCACATTTGAAATGACATGATCGTTGCATGGTTTTAGGTTTTCATTCAGAGGTGCTTCTAAAATCTGTCCTCTTTGCTTAATATATGTCAAATGATCTGAGTGCATAAGAAGCTCTAATTATATGCTAATCTAGCTGTATTCCAACAATTCCCACCTCTGTTTAAATTTCAGGTTCTTGGGTTGAGTCCTTGTTGAGTCATTTAAAAACTTTTCCCCACATTTGATTTACCCTATATCCTTCACATATATTGTTTAACTCAGAGGTTCCCAAAGTGTGGAGCGAGCCCCCTAGTGGGGGAGGGGTGCAGTTGCAGGGGGGAGAGGGGGGGCAAGAAGCCGTCTGGATGGAAAAAAACAATAAAGATAACCATGAATGCTGTATTCGCTGGGTTTTTACCTTAGAACGGCCAACTCTCTGTTATTCCTATGTCAATTTGATACAGTGGGGGCTTCCACACTTCCCATATCTGTGTCCTCTGTCACTTTTATCAGCAGTTAAAACTGTTTAATCCGTTGTTAACATGTGGTAACCTATTTTTCCGAGTCGCCTTTAAACACAACAGGAGCGCTATGACGCTCTGCTGGGTTTACATCTGTGCAGCAGTGAAGGAGACCTGCAGCTGCTGTGCAGAGATACACAGGTCTGTGTTAGAATAATGACACCAAACCAGCAAAACTTAAAGAACTTTTCTCAGTTTTTCCCCCAAACTAACCGACTGAATTGAGTAAAGTTGGTGAATGCAGTTAAAGTTAGCTAAAGGATGACTAGCTAGCTAATATTAATGCAGCACCTTAAGCTTGTTAAAAAGTAGCTAATAGGCTATGTTATTGTCTATGTTCAGCTACAAAGATTCATTTGTCCCCCCTAAAGGTCGACCCCCCACACCCCCCGGTTTGGAAACCACTGTTTTAACTTTAGAACAAATCTGCTAGAAAAAGGAAAAGCAAGTAAAAAAAAAAGTTACTTTCTAACTGTACAAAATCAGTGACAGATGTACTTCCTGTTGATAATCAATGTGTCACTGAAGAACTTATCAGTGTTGTTAGAAACCAACACCCTGCAAGGTGAGCAGGCTCATTTAAAAAATATGAGTTCAGAAATATCATGATGTAGGCAGGGAAATAAGACTCTGAAACAAAATAGTATAATGTAGAGTGAGTTATTTTTAAAAAAGTTAGATAAAATAGAACTGAACCAATCATCGATAAACACCCCTAATTATGGGGCATTTCGATGTCATTTGGTTTTAAAAGTAAAAAAATTATAAAAATTACAATGCGTTTGAATGAAAACACGAGACAGTCCATGAATAAAGAGCAATAATCGCTTTATATTTAGAAGTCCATATGGGGAATCAGCCAGACGTCTAATACACTGGATGGGGAACTGGTTGGAACTGGCCTTGTACTTCTCTCCTCTCCTCTCATCAGTGTTCCATCAGGGAACCAGCATATTTACAATGTCAGCACTGAGGATTCAGCCAAGGACAACGGTGGCTTATCAGGGTGTTTGTGTGTGTGATTTAAGCCTCCCATGTGAGGCCGCTAAAGTGTTGATAATTGGGTTGCTGACTGTATGTCGTGTGTGTGTGTGTGTGTGTGTGTGTGTGTGTGGTGTGATTTTAACAATCTAAATGTTTTTCTTTCTTAGATAAATGTGACAAATACAAATTGTGGCACACCTGAGTCGACAGTTCCCACTTTTATGAAATAGACCCAAATGTTAAAACAGATCAGTTTTTTAAAATAAATTTCTTAATTAATTGAAGCTCAATAATAACAACTAGTCTGACTGCACTATACCAACCATGGAGCCTCGCAAATCTAAGTTTTTATATATATTCAACAACCAAAGTTTTTGAAAGGGTATTCCTGATCTTTTTTTTTTCTAAATCCAGAAATATCTTGACAGCCAATTTTAATTGCTTGCTAAGAAACTTCTGGTAAAGAAAATAATTTAATAATAATTTGTCCAACAGGTTTGAGACTGTAATTAAACGGATGAGATTTTTGATACAGAAATATGATTTAACAGAGCTTTTATTGTTGCCACAACAAAGATTTTATGTACTTTATATGTTTTAAGCAATGCTTGATCTGTAGCATTCTTTTTGACAATGGTAAGAGATTGCCATCTATTTCTCTAGTTAACCTTCCACTTACATGGGTGTGCTGTGGTGGTGCAGGGGTTAAGCACAACCCACATATGGAGGCCCTAGTCCTCGACCCAGCTGTTGCATGTACGACTCCCGGCCTTGGTAACCTTTGCTGCACGTCTTCTCCCTTCTCTCATTACCCACGTTCCTGTCAATTAACTATCAAAAAAAGGCCACTAGAGCCAAAAAATTTCTTTAGAAAAGAAAAAAAAAATCTTTTTTATATTTGACTTGATGGGCTCTGCGCTGATATCCAACTTTGTTATTTATATTAAAAAACAAGTAGCTCTAACTTTGAAGACACATGAGCACATTTTCTGCGTCAATTAAGCTCGGTTGAGTCTCTCTCCACTGATTCGTTTTGCCTCAAGGTCCCATTTTCCACACAGGCTGACTGAGACTCATTTTTACACAAAATTAACCAAAAGTAATGAGTCATCATGATGGGAGACATAAGATGCAAGTTGAGTCTTTGGAATCCTGAGAGTCATTGGTTTTTTCTTTCTGCATGTACATGCTGAAGATGCTCTTAGAGAACAATGTTGCCAATTACATGGTGGCTATAAGAGACATACACCCCACGACTGCAATCTTAACATGATTAGACGTCTTCTAAGTTTGCTTGATTCAGAAAGTGCTCAGCAAATGAATATTTTCTTTGTGCTTGAAGATTGGCTTTATGCGGCTTGCAGTTTAAACAGCATGAAATGGTTCCAATTAAATGAGAAACTTTGCTACTCAAAAGTCTAAAATATATTAATTGGAAAGCATGTTCCAGTTCCTTAAGCTAAGCAGTTGCCACTGGTCCCACAAATCTATGTACCGTGTGATATTGCTTTATCAACTTGAATTGAATAAATTTATTTAATCTTTTACATATGAAGCAATCTGTTGAAGTAGACATATGGTTTTAAATCCCCCATTTTTACATTTAAGTCATGCAGTTGTGGTTACACCTGTTCAGAGAGGATCAGGTTTTTGGTGCTGCTTCTTTAAATACGAATGAGGCCCTTCATGTCCCGCCCTCTTTTTTGTAGTTTGGTAGCAGCTAACGCTAGCACCAAGAAAATCCCTAAAATATTTGGATCATGTGTTTCCCCAAGAAAAAAAAACTGCAAGAGCAATGCCAAATTGTTTATGTAGTAATACTACCCAAAACACACAGTATGGTTGAGTCCTCATGGAGTTAAAAGCTAACACACAGTGTCCCAGAGACTCATTTATCAGTCTTGGTTATCTTACCATATTGTTTCAAAAAGTCAAATACCTCCTCTTTACCATCTTCATCTGAAATGCCTTCAACCAAAACAGAATTGGGATTTTTTATGTCAAGCTTTTGAAATTCATTCATATTGGTGATGACAGGGGAAAAAAAAAGGGAAAAAAATAAATCTGTATTTAACAAAATGCCAACAACCTCCTGGCTAGCTCGCAAAGCAATGTAACCCAAGTTGCATTTTAGGATTATTAAAGAAATAATCCGAATTAAAGTCAATCCAAGTGATTCTTAAAAACTAGGTTCGTCTGCTGGAGGTGGTGGCAAATTGCAAAAAACACAGACGGCCATATCGTGCAAAATCAGTGAGGTGTATTAATATTTACAATATATACAAGTTATTGCACAATTTAAAGTACAGAAGGGTTCCTTGAACTAAGAAAGTCAACAAGTATTTGTTGATGACGAAAGGGAAAAGCAAAAAATAATAATCCAGTCCGATCAAAGTGAAGATTGTTGGGCTGAGACTCCAAACAGTTCGGAAGAGTTTCCTTAGATGATAGGTGTGGTATTCCCGGATCCGCTAAACTGTTAGCTCGCCAGTCTGGTTAGCATGAAGCCAGACAATCCGTGATGTATCCTATCCCTTCAGCCACTCCTTGAGCAGGGGATCTGTAATTCACCTGGCCTGTGTAAACAGACCTAAATAATCAATTTACATGCACATGTATGTTCCTATAATTACATGAGTGTACATAACAATTAAATGCACCTCATGCAATTTCAATTTCTTTTACACAACACTCAACAGGCTGGGGAGGCTAGTGCTAGCATGCTAGCTCCCAAACAAACACTCACTGGTTCCCTCTTGACCAACCGTGATCTTACAACGTTCGGTCGATTGATCACATCTGCAAGTTAAGCGGTACACAATTGAATGATTTAAACTAAACATTTGCGAACCGCTATGTGAACCGCTATGTGCTACCTGCACGTCAGGGTCCGACAGCGTCTCCTATCTAAAGTGTGATAAGCTGCCATATAAACGGTAGCTGTCAATTTAGGACGCTGACGTGCAGCTGTCACATGACTTCAAAACTGCCCGAGAACTCACCTGGTTGGTGATGAATAAATTAAGGAAAGGAGGATTTTAATTAAATCTTTAAATAAATAAAATTAAATCTAACAAAATGGAAAATAATAAATAAACTGAATCCAATATAGAAAAATTATCCTGGTTACACATTGCACATTAATTAGGTAAACACACAGCTCTCAAGACTTTGAGAACCTTTTACTCTGAAGGTAAACACACAGCATTGTCTCTTTGTTAAACCAACAAGCTGGCAGAGCTGGGGTGAAAAAGGAAGTTGGAAATGCCACCTTAGGGTAACAAAATGATACGGCAGGACCGAGAGCTGATGAAGGAGTTCAAGTCAGACTTTGGTTTTTGGCTAAATCTGAACTAGTGCTACAGTGACTAAATTATTAAGTTGGTTTCGCCATAAAACCAGAGGATGCAAGAGTGAATTAACCGTTACTAATTAAGATAAGTTAAGAACCAAAAACAAATCAAAGAATGAAAACTAAGCAATTAAACATTTTTATTAAAATCCAGAACAAGATTATGATGGACTAAATCATGCCAAAAAATTAAGGTGACACACACACACACACACACACACACACACACACACACACACACACACACACACACACACACACACACACACACACACGCAAAAGAAAAGTAAATCAGCTGAATTTCCATACTGTGAGGCCGGAGTTCCTTATCGGAGACAGACTCCACATATTCGTCACATTTCCTCTTCATCCCAACCATTCATGCAGATCACTGCTAAATGAAAGTAAGGCAGCTTGATTGGAGATGAAGTCTCACACACGGAGCATCAAATCTGTTCTGCTTTAACGAGGTCCTGCATGGGGCGTGTTTAAATTGCTTCATGTTCTTACACCAATTAGCCTCATGTCAACTCCACTTTTAAGATTTGTTCACTTTCAACTAAGATAACAGTTCAATGCATTAGTGTTATCTCCGCACTATAATTCTTAACATGAAAAAAACACACTCACTTTTATTTGTATTTTAGAAGCTATGCAGTTAAATAGAATTGTAGAAAATAAACCCTTTCAAAAATAATTATGTGCCGATTTTACTGACCACATGGGTTAACAGCTGTGAAAACCCTGCTAGCTGAAATCTGTGCACGAACACGTTTAGAAGAATCAAAAATGTAATTTTTACAATAATATTAAGAGTACATATAAAAACAAACAATAGATTAAGATATCAGCACACAGATTTTTGCTTTCAAAAATCATTCTAATTTACTCTCACATTCATACTTTTCTTATTAAGATGTTTGAATATATGTTTTATATTGTAAACGTTTAGTCTGTTCAGCATAATGGACTTTTTCTGTTACCAGGTCAACGTAACACTGATCTGATTTGGCTTTTCTTTTCAATTAAATGTTTCCCTATCTGTATTAGTATCTCATTAAATGTGTTCTTGTTGTTCTCCAAACATTTTGACATGAGGACAAAAGTAATTATTACACTTTTTTTTCTTTGAAACATGACAGTAGGGAGTTCCTGATAAATAAATATTGTTGGCATGTTTACTCTATACAAAAATTTGAAGCTGATCGTATTTTACTCGTAATGCATATTTTTCTGTTCATTAATACATTTTGTTTTGCATTTCAAAATTGGCCTTATTGACTTTTGCCTGTTTCAGATGCATTCTGCTTTCAATGTCAACTTGTTTTTATTTGGCAAACTTTGTCATCAGCTCCCACTGTATACACATATCACCATTCAGAAATAATTAAAACCCTTTAAACTGTTTTAAATTTTGAGAATATCAAAAAAGCCAATTTGGAGGAGCTGCAAAGATGCGCTTCTTAGATGTGAGAAACTGTTGAAAGGACATTCGTTAGTTGTGCATTCAGTAAATCTGATCTTCGCTGAAAAGTTGCAAGGCAGCACAATAAGTCCAATTTGCAGTTTGTTCCAAGTCGTGTGGGGTTAGGGTATGAAAGAAAAGGACTCAGGTGTGATAAGTCTGTCTTTTCGTTTTATATCTTCAGGTTTGTCTCCTTTTTTTATGTAGCTGTAATGGATTTATGTGACATTTCAGAAAATAACCTGAAAGTGGTTGACCACTGGGTTTGTTATTCAGTGTATAAAGTGCCTCCTTCTGGTGAAGGAAAATGCACTTGTCTGGAAAGTGCTGCCTCACAAGGAGAGGACCCCCTGCTGGCTAAATGTCTATCTGCTGGAATATTTGATTGTTCAGCTGAATATGTTCGTGGTTTTTTTGTGTTTTTTTTCTGGGAAGTGTCTGTGCTGTTTGTGTTTTGGGCCATTCCTCAGCAACTGGTCTTCATTTGTGGACATTTTTAAAAAATGACATAATAAATAAATAAATAAAATAAAAAGATCAGCATAAATGCACACACTCAAGGCAGTTTGTAGTGACAAACATAGATGATAATCAGCTGGAACTCTTCTATATGCTGTCAAAAAATTATACACCACAGATCAGTGACCCTGTGAGTGTGTGTCCTTTACACGACACACACTCAGTCTTATTTAAGGCTCCATCCACAGCTCGTCTTTGTAGCCTAACAGAGTGATGTCTCCAGCATCTCTGTTCTTATTATTTATTTTTTAGGATGAAAACAAATGTTGTAGACATTGTGCATGAGGAATCCCCTGTCTGACAAATGGCCAATTAAATTTAACCTCAGCGACAACAACCCCAACTCTAATAAAGTTTCAAGCCTGTGGGTTTGCTGATTTTTGTGCATTTGGGGAGTGTTTCCATTTAAGTGTCAGAGCGAAATCTGTCTCGTCATCATGTGTCTGTCTAAGTGGGTGTAAGCCATTACTGTGCACACGTGTTGACCCCTGGGCTCTTCAGAAAACGGCCCGCTCCACCATGACAGACGTCAAAACAACCTATGCGCTCCCGTAAAACCTGTCAAGAAGCAGACAGCTGGTTGCCAAATGCTCCTTTTATTTAGTTGGTTTCATTGGTAAACGTCAGGGTTTTTATTTAAGATAGAGAAAATATTATAAAACCATAGAGAGTGACACATCTCTCAGATTTAATGCAAGTTATTGTGTCACAGAAATGACCCAGGATGAATGAAAATGATCACGAAGCTTCCAAACACAAACTACTATACAGACTATTATTATAACATTGCTCACTTAACATTTAACAATACTTTGGTTAATGGTGCTAATTTGAAAGTAGTACATTATGTTGCATGAAGAAATGTATTCCTATCCATTCAAAGTGACTGCGTAGCTGCTGGGAATTGGGAAAATTCACTTTTATTTTATTTTATTTTTTTACGTTTAAGTGTACACAAAGAGGTTTATGTGGGAGTATTCTGACTGGCGCCTGAGGACAATGGCATTAAAATGCAGCTCAATCAGTTGAATAATTCATTGTGCCTAAGACCATTCATTTACATCACTGATTGATGCCAAACCTGTCTGCTCTCTCTAAGTCTACAAATTTCACTCTACATTCCTGCCTTATTACAAACTTTAAATATATTCACACGTTTAGGTCAACTTTCAGATTGTGTTTTCGACAATATCGAATATTGCCCAAAATATGACATTTAGTAGGATAAATGTACACTCAGACAAATTAGTTTCTAGGTGAAATGACTTGCAGATCAGCAGATTTGTGAGCAAAACAGATTTCTGCTGACATTACCAATCACAACTGAATGCCTGATAAATGCAGTAAAAGGCAAAGAAAGCCAAGAAACCAGGATTTAAGAAACAAATTGTGATATGTGCAAATTAATCTCAGCTGGTTTAAAATTAAAAGGTTTTTCTTTTTCAAAGTATTGCGTAAAGTATTGAGAGTGGTCGTCCTGAGAGAGAGAAAACCGACTTAGCACCCATAGACTACTGAAGAACTCTGCATGATTATGTAGGTATAAAACTGTATAGGAGGAAATTGCTTTACTTTGAATTGGCTGCCATTTGGCTTATGTGTGACATTTAGTTTATTTCTTTATTTCTCAGTTCACCTGCATCCACTCCCTCTGGTTTATTCATGGCTCAGATATTGGACGGGTGGCTGGGGGCAGAAAAACATCCACGGCCCCCACTGACAGATGTTGCATCGTTCAGCGCCTTTATGATTCCTTTCCAGCCAAATGGCAGAACCAACGCCGCACGGCCTCGGCATCAGCTGTGAAAACTTATTATTAACCATCTTCATCGTTTTTATTCATCATGATTTGATCACCTGCAACAGAAAACAAGTCGTTAAGGTGGAGAAGAAACAGACAACAACACTGTCCACAGTGATGAATCACCTTTGGTCCTACAGCAATGCGTGCAAACTTACTTGGTTACCTAAACAGTACATTTTAAACTAAATTATTTTTAAACTTTTAATTTAATCTAATATGTTGTCCTCTCTCTCCATCTCTCTTTTATAGCCGTTTTTTTTTTTTTAGCTCTGTGTTCTTTTTCTTGTCATGTTTTTGGCCAACACAAAGTGCAAGTAGATAATCTGGAGAACAGAATGGCTGCTGTTTTATGCATACATGTGTATTCATTGGTTTTGCTTCTCTGACAAGCAGGCAAGTAATGTTTGGTTGCGAGTTGGGTTAAAATGCTGCCTGCTCTCAGTGTGTTTTAGGACCGTATTATTTTAAACCAGGCGTAACCTCGCTGTGCTTTTGTTGATGGAGTTTGTCGCTGCCGTTGCCATCGTCCATCAAAGCGCCACCTTTCTCGTCTGCAGAGTGTGTGTGTGCCTCATGACGAATGCACCCGGTCGCAGCTTTAAGGTACAGGAGCACCACAAGTGAAGGGTGCATTTGTTTTGTTTGCCGGTGCATGAGTGTAAATGGAGGTGGCGTGTGTGTGTGTGTGTGTATGTTCCTTCCAGTGCACTGAGGTGTTTTATTGTTTTTATTTATTTATTTTTATGAGCAAACAAACATCTTTCTTGTGCTGCTTGGAGAACTCTGTTCATTCACAATCACATTCTGCATAAACATATAAACATGATTCGTACGTGAACGCCACGTTCAGTTGTGACATAAATCTCTACGCCAAACCCTGTTAGTGAGGCGCAAATTGAATGAAAATAAAGTAACGGCGAAAAATAAGGAACTTGTTGGAGCAATCGCAGGACATGGGATGAGGATCAAACACGAGATCCCAAGAGGATCCAGGAACAATGAAAACTCAGAAAGGATTATAAATACTAACAAGACACAGGTGGTTGATTACCAACCGGGTGCAGCTGGTAGAGAAAGGAAACAGGTAGACCTGGAAATGACAGAAGGAGCTCAATAAATACAAATGTAAAATAAATGGTATAAGAATAAACCAGTTAAATATAGGGATGGGCAAATATGGCAGCTCCTTATAAAAAATAGTAATAATGATGATGTAAAGATGTTTAAACATAATCAAATTGCAAGGAAAAGATCAAAATTCAAACACAAAGATCCAAAATGATTTATAGATTACTGTTGTGTGCCTCCAGTTCCCAAACTTTTTGGCCAGAGGAATAAACCTTAATCCTGTTCAGGTTTCATTCAGAATCCTGCAGAAGGAACCTTGGATTACAGGTTTGCCAAGATTGCCGTCGACTAGCTGCCAGCTGCCCTGAGTTATTCAGAACTTTTCATAGCCAAAGCACTATGTATGAAATACTGTGAAAAATCGTGGGCGAAAGGACTTTTAATCCCTTTATACACACAACAAAATTGTTTATTTAAATTAGAGTATTTAATTAAAAAATGTGTTGACCAACAAACAGCATTTCTGACAATGAATCTTAAAATTTGATTATGGAGTCTGCAGCAGAGGAACATTACATGGACCCCATTTGTGTTCCATATTCATAACCTTCTGGACATAGTGATGGAGATGTTTCATGTGACACCTGCTTATCAGTGGCTACCTCTAATTTGTAAATCTGTTGTGTTTTTACATTCATATCCTTGACATTACTTTGAATTGCCTTTATAAAACTGCATTTAGACACATTTTGTCATTTAATCGCATTCAGGTTTGGTTAATGGAGGGGGAAAAAGCCGAGGAGAGAAATATCCCAATCTCCAGCCATAGCCTCAGACGATAGGATTTTGAAATGTTAAGAAAGGTTTTTTCCAACAATGTCTAGAATTATTTTCAGATCTGTAGCTAACGATAAGTATTATCATTGTTTTCCTTGCACAAACAAGGATTTTCCTTGTGATTCCGGTATTGACAGAGAGGATCACACACTCCTGCTTTATCAAACACAGATCCAGAGCTTCTAAATGTCCCTGTTTTGTACATGCGAGCAAAAATAAAGACGCGATCCTCCACAAAACCCTTAGGGGAAAAAAATATCAACAACCACTGATTATACACTGATTATGTTTTGCTTCATTGCATGCAAACATTGTGAAATAAGATCTGGGGGACTTAAAAATAAATAAATAAATTTATATATATATATATATATAACACCAGAGCAATAGAGGCTCAGATCTA